>JAUUDY010593172.1:0-10171 GCA_032361765.1 Panulirus inflatus | reverse complement strand
TTTTTCACCTCTTGCACCTTTCTCTTGACCTCCTGCCTCTTTCTTTTATACATCTCCCACTCATTTGCATTATTTCCATGCAAAAATTGTCCAAATGCCTCTCTCTTCTCTTTCACTAATAATCTTACTTCTTCATCCTACAACTCACTACCCTTTCTAATCTGCCCACCTCCCACGCTTCTCATGCTACAAGCATCTTTTGCGTAAGCCATCACTGCTTCCCTAAATACATCCCATTCTTTTATACAGGCATATTTCTTAAAGTGTTTATATATTAATTACAGACAAAGAAAAATTTACTTAGATGAATGAATGAATAAACAATTTTATCAGCACCAAATACATCAATACTCAAACCCCCCAAAATTTCCTTTCTTCTACAACTAACTAGCAGTGAAAACAAACATTTGGGTTCTAGTGATACCTCTAGAACTGGTGGAACCAAAAGTCAGCTGGGAGATGAAAAAGAGGTGAGAAGCTTTAAATCTTGTATCCAAGGGATCCAGTGCTATATGGCTTGTCAAAAGACAAACGAAGCAGTTTAAGGGCTAAAGACCAAAGGTTATAAGAGGTGTTGTATAAAAAAAAATTTGAATTTGGATTAATAAACCATGCATGCTACTGGTGGAGATAGCTGACTGTCCAGAAAGAGCATTGAGGTTTGGAAAACTATCTTTATGGAATTTAACCAACCAAGACTCGTAAAAGCAGTAGAGTGCTGTATAAAGTCAGCAAAGGTAGAGTAAGACATCTCACTAAAGAGAACTACCTAGATGCAGTTTATGATGTGAAGTAGTGCAATGTCTGATCCCCTATGAAAATACCAAAGAACATCAATAACTTAAAAAATTGGTATATGACTAAGGAAAGCAGCACAAAAAGAGGCAGAAACTAGATGAAAACAGAGATACAAAGTGCATATGTATACATAAACCTAACAGCATCAGTAAAATGGAGCAAACTTGGTTAACATGAAGCATCAAAGTCCCGAGACAGATACCAGTCACTGATATACATAATGAGCAATTCTTAGCTTAGCTTGGTTAATTTCTTTCCTGAAACATAAAACATCATTTTACGCAACCCCAGTCTGCCATGGTATATAAATAATGCACCAAAAATACATATCTAGAAACCCACTACGGATGCTCACCAACTTACAATTTTTCAACTTTACAATGGTGCAACAGCAATACGCATTCAGTATGAACCATACTTTGAATTTTAATCTTTTCCCGAGTTAGCGATATGTGGTACGATACTCTCTTGCGATGCTGCACAGCAGCAGCAAGCCGCAGCTTCCAGTTGGCTACGTGATCAAGGGCATAAACAACCATTACTCTATAGTGTATTGTGTTGCCAGCGTTTTTTGGATTATGTGTTTTTGCATCCCATCATGCTTACAAAATGCCCATCAGTCTCCTGCCTATGGTGAGAAGAAGAGGAAGGCAATTACTCTTGAGATGAAATTAAAGATAACTGCCCAGCATGAAGGTGGCAAGCCAGTAATGGCCATCTCATGTGAGTTAGGACTTTCCCAATCAATGATCTTGACCATCTTAAAGGATAAAAAGCAAATCACTGATGCAATGAAATCTTCAGCACCTGTTAATCTCCTGTCATCATGAAGAAAAGAGCTGAGCCGACTGATGATATGGAAAAACGACTTGTCACATGGATGGAAGACCAGATACGAAAGTGCATACTGCTTAGCCTACTGATGATCAGGCTAAGACAAGAAGTCTTCTCGTTACACTAAAATGATGTGTCGTGCCAATGATCCTACATATATGCAGATGTTTAAAGCAAGTCATGGGTGGTACCAACACTTCAAAAGGCATCTTAATTTTCATAATATAAAGGTTAGCGGTGAGGCAGCAAGTGCCAATACTGAAGGTGCCAAAGCTTTTAAGGAAGAACTGCATAGGATAATTGTGGATGAGAAATTCAAGTGTTCTGAGAATGTTCAAGGTAGGCTAAGCTAAGCTATGATGTTCAGCAGGTTAGAAGTGCAGTATTAAATGTATTTCTGACTTACAACATTTTCAACTTACGACGGGTTTACTAGAACGTAGCCCCATCGTAAGCTGGAAAACATCTGTACACACACCGGTGAAACCTACATCATAAATCTATATAACCATACTATATAACTATCCTGTATTTCTCAACTGTACCCTCTCTTGTCCTCCTAATCACCCAATTTAGAAAAAAAAAGAAAACTTGTTTCTCATATGAGTTCATAAAGCATGTTTCAAAAATAATGATTTGACTGTAACAACTAAATTGCAAAAGAAGTGGATGCTGAAATCATGAAACACTTTGCAAGATTTGCAGAATGTTACCAATGTGGGTGAAGTAGAAAGAAAAAAACTGCTACCTGGGTCAGAGAAGTACATCTTGACAAACACTGAATTCAGTGCTGTTTCACTACAAAGCCATCATTAACCCTCCTGATCCCCAGGCAAGTAGCATCATGATTTAAAGTAAAATAGGGAAGCTAAGTATTGAAACAGTATATTGGCTGTACTGACTTTATCTAAAGATGAGCTAAAATACTCACATGAACAATGGTAAAAAATAGTTTTGAGAAACTTTGTATCTCATTGTAAACATAAGTGAAAAGGGATAATGGACCACAAAAAATAATCAAGTTGTTAATATTCTCTATTCACTAGCCAAACAGTGGCTAAAAAATGGTTTGAACAGAATATTTGTATCACAGAGTAAAAATAAGTGAAAAAGGGCTAACAGAACACAACAAAACAAAAAGCAAATTCACCAGATATTATAAGGACATCAATATTTTCTACTTGCTTCTGAGACACTGAAGTATCACAAGAAAAAAGAAACTGTTCATATAAATATAATTCAAAAACTATGTATCTATCCATATTTCTGATGCCCTTTCCTTCAGGAACTCCCATCAAGGGGATAGCCACAGCAAAATAGCCTCCACTTATCCTTGTACTTACATGTGTCCCACACATACACCATATCACTTATTCTTCTCCTATTTCTCTTCTTCTAGTACTCTTCCACTTTATTCCCCATTGTCTCAAGAGGTTTTCCTCTTACACCAACCCCTTTAATCATACTATCATACACTCTCCTTGTGAAAGAGAAACGAGAGGCATTTGAATAGAACTTACATGGAAGGTGTGCAAATGATTAGATGTACAAGAGAAAGCAGCTGGAAATTGAGAAGATGCAGGGGTTGAAAAAGAGGGCAAATAGCAGTTGGGGTGAGTGAGTATCAGTAAACTTGTGGGAGAATAAGATGTCTTGAAAGGAGGTAAATAATCTGCAAAAGACACGAGAACAAATGGTTACAACAGCGAAGGGGGGCAAAAGGAGAAGTAACAACAGGTACTGATGAAGTGAGGAGATGGAATAAGTATTCTCATGGATTGTTAAATGCATTTAGTGACAGCTGTAGGGTGTTTGGGTCAGGGTGGTATGCAAAGTGAGAGAGTCATGGAGGGTGGTTTCATGAAGAAAGAAGTGGTGAAATTCAGCAAGGCAGATGAAGTAGATGGCATTGCAGTTGAATTTATTAAGAAAGTGGGTGACTGTGTTGTTAACTGGTTGGTAAGGATTTTCAATGTATGGATCATAGTGAAGTTCCTGAAGATTAGCAGAATGCATGAATAGTGTCCCTGTATAAAGGCAAGGGGGATAAAGGTACGTGTTCAAATATACCTAGTAAGTTGTAGGGAGAGTATTGAATAAGAGGGTGAAGGCATGTACAGAGAATCAAAATGGGGAGAGCCAGTGGATGAGGAAGTTTTGATTAGGTGTTTACTTCAAAGAATGTGAGAAAGTCTTAGAAAAACAGATGAATTTGTATGTGGCATTTATGGGCCTGGAGAAGGCATATGTGAGGGTTGATAAAAACATAAGGTAGAAGTAGTGGGTAAGAACATTAGGCAGGAGCATCAGGTATAGTAGTCAGTAGGAACATTAGGTAGGAGCCTCTACAAACACTGCAATAAAGTTTCCCTTTGCCAGTGGCCTGTTTAGGGTGAGACACTAAAGGTTAAGCAGCAGCACTGGAGTTCACTGGTTATGAAGACTGGCCATAGCCATCCCCTTGGGAATGTTCCAGTTTGGAACAGGCATAAGAGATATAGATAGATAGATAGAAATGCTTTCTGTTATGTCTTACAAATATACAGTGTGGAAGAAAGACTACTAGAAGCAGAGAAATTTTAATCAGGATGTAAAGCTTGTGTATGAGTAGGAAGAGAAGAAAAAGAATGGTTCCAGGTGAAGGTTAGTCTGTGGCAGGGGATGTGCAATATCACCATAGTTGTTTATAGATGGGTTGGTGAGGGAGGTAAATGCAAGTTTTGAAGAGCAGGGCAAGTATGCAGTCTGAGTGGGATGAGATAGCCTGATGATACAGCAATGGTGTCAGATTTGAGTAAGAAACTGCAGAAGTTGGTTACTGAGTTTGGAAGAGTGTGTGAAGAAAGTTGAGAGCGAATGTGAGTAAAAACAAGGTTATTAGGTTCAGAAGGGTTGAGGGACAGGTTAGTTGGACTGAGTTTGAATTGAGAAAAATTAAAGAGGAAGGGAAGTGTTTTAGATATCTGGGAGTGGACATGGCAGTGAATGGAACCACAGAAGTGGAAGGGAGTCATAAGGTGGAGGAGAGGCCTAAAGTTCTGGGAGCATTGAAGAATGTGTAGAAATAAAAAAAACATTATCTGGAAGAGCAAAAATGGGTATGTTTGAAGGAATAGCAGTCCCAACAATATCATTATTATGTAGATGCGAGGCATGAGCTATGGAAGGTGGATGTGATTGAAATGAAATGTTTGAGGACTATATGGTTGTGTGGTGGTTTAAAATTAAAGGGGAAGTGAAGTGTTTTTGATATCTGGGAGTGAACATGGCAGTGAATGGAACCACAGAAGTGGACGGGAGTCATAAGGTGGGGGGAGAGGCCTAAGGTTCTGGGAGAACTGAAGAATGTGTAGAAATAGAGAACATTATCTGGAAGGGCAAAAATGGGTATGTTTGAAGGAATAGCAGTCCCAACAATATCATTATTATGTGGTTGTGAGGCATGAGCTATGGAAGGTGGATGTGTTGGAAATGAAATGTTTGAGGACTATATGGTTTTGTGGTGGTTTGACTGATGAAGTAATGAAATGGTAAGACAGATGTGTGGTTATAAAAAGGGAGGTTGTGAAAGCATAAGAGATAGCAGTCCCAACAATATCACTATTATGTGGATGCGAGGCATGAGCTATGGAAATGAAACTGTTTGAGGACTATATGGTTGTGTGGTGGTTTGACTGATTAAGTAATGAAATGGTAAGAGAGATGTGTAGTTATAAAAAGGGTGGTTGTGAAAGCATAAGAGGTCGCGTTGAAATGGTTTGGATATATGGAGAGAATGCGTGAGGAAAGCTTGACAAAGAGAATATGTGTCCAGAAGTGGAGGGAGCAAGGAAAGCATGGATACCAAACTGGAGATGGATGGTGGAGTGGAAAAGATTTTGAGCAACTGGGGCCTGAACATGCAGGAGAATGACGGCGTACATAGGATAGAGTGAAATGAAACGATATGGTATACTGGAGTTGATGTACTGTCAATGGACTGAACCAAGATATGTGAAGGGGTTGCAGATAGGGAGCTGTGATTTTGGTGCATTACACATGACAGCTAGAGAGTGGATATGAGCAAATGCGGCCTTTCTTTGTTCCTGGTGCTATCACACTAATGCAGGAAATACTGATCAAGTGTGAAAAAATATAAAGTACAAAAGAAAAATCAAAGTAAGTCCACTAAAACATAAGTAATACAAAGGTAAAAACATGTTAAAACAAGTATGGTGGCACACGAGAAGAAGCCAAAGGAGCTGGAGTGGAGGAGACAGCTGACACTTTGGCTAAAGCAGAGTAGATGGGACACCTAATTCATAAAGTTAATTTAAGCAGTATTTATCAATATGCTTCAAGAACATTTACCTAATCAGCCTTCTATGTATCTGATGAAATACTGTGCGTATTTTCAGGCCTAAACTGCCTAATTCCCCATCAATGTGTAATAATATGCTCCATGTTAGTGTAGATCATGTTAACAAGCCTCTCAGAAGTCACTATCTTACACTGAAAAGACTGTTAACTATCAATGAAGGAAACAGGATACAAGGGGAGGAAACTTAATTGTGACAATCATCATTCAAAATATCACAAACACAAAATCCTTGTAACAAGAGGACCAAATTCAATTAACTAATTAATGTAACCTAATAGACCAAACAGCATATAGGGTGACAATCGGATGATGTAACTGGAAACACACAAATAAGAAATAAGCACACACAATGGAAAAAAAGTATATACAGCAGATGAATGTCATACTTACACTGTAATCTTGGAAAAAGTATATACAGCAGATGAATGTCGTACTTACACTGCAATCTTGTTCTGACTGTGTCGAGAGGAAAGAGGGCCGACATTGCTACTGCAGATCCCTGATAAGTTAGAAAATGGAATAAATGAGATAAAATTAAACATGATCCACAGGACACATATGTTTCCTGCCTAACTGATACTACTCTATCACTATCTATACTATAGGCTGACATTCTGTAAAAAAAAAAAAAAAAAGTTAACTCCAGATTACAGACTATTGTGTAAAGAATATTTCTTAATGTGTACATATAGCAAATGAGCCCCAAATCAATTTAAGATGCAAAAGTTTATAACATGAATTAAGTTATAAACATGCAAGCAATATTACTATAACATTACAGTAAAGATTAAACTTGTCTGATATCAAAGTTTTAAAGTATGAAATAATCACTGCTATACATTTAAGAATGTCTTACACCAGATGCTTAAGTGAGCTCATCTGGTTAATAAGGTCTTATGGTCTTAATGGCTGTCAAACTGGCATGAAATGAGGAAAACTGGTAGGGGATCAACCATCTATCATTTCCATGAAGTTTTGGTTAAATGTGCTCTTTATCTTAAAGAAAGATTTTTAAAGTTTCAGTTAATGAGACATGATTTTGCCCTGTGGCAGCCATCTTATATGTTTGACCATCATGAAATGAGGAAATTTAATAAGAGACAATCTACAGATAATTTCTTAAAAGTTTTGGTTCACCTGACTCTGACTCAATAGTTTTTGAAATTTATCAAAATGTATGACTATGGTTTTTGAGATTTATTAAAATGTAAAAAGTTTTAGGACAGATGAAATCTACAGACAATGATTAGTTCACCTGGTGAGCTGAAAATCAATGAATTAAGCAAAAGTTCATGCACATTGATTTGCCAATGAAGTCATAATGCCATGTGGGTAAGAAAGGGGAAGCTACTCCTTAATTAACTAAACCAGTTTTGACAGTTCTGAAATATTATTGAAAAAAAAATCCAGTGGTGTACAAAAACATACCTTCAAAATAAAGAAAATATTTTTTTTTTTTTTTTTCAAACTATTCGCCATTTCCCACATTAGCAAGGTAGCGTTAAGAACAGAGGACTGGGCCTCTGAGGGAATATCCTCACCTGGCCCCCTTCTCTGTTTCTTCTTTTGGAAAATTAAAAAAAAACGAGAGGGGAGGATTTCCAGCCCCCCGCTCCCTCCCCTTTTAGTCGCCTTCTACGACACGCAGGGAATACGTCGGAAGTATTCTTTCTCCCCTATCCCCAGGGATAAAGAAAATATATGTGACAGAAAAATACCTTCCAATTATAACAACCCTCAGTCTTGAGGAATGTATCTAAAAATACTGTTTACTAAGCCTTATATCAGCATTTAAGTTGTACCAGTCTTTTATGTTAGCGTACATAAATAAGATCATACACAGAATAAAAAATATTGGCATCTATCTATCATCATTAAATCTACTCCCACATTTAAGGGATGGAACATGTATATAGAGCCTCTCAAATCATACCAACAAATCTTCAACAATTCCAAGGAGTTTAAGTAAAACATGAACATCCAAACTTATACATGTCCTTCCTAATTTTCCAATTCACAAATAAATTGATATGTTAAGTAAGACCAACCCCATTTACACCAACTTTTATTGCACCCAATCCCAGAAGAAATATCCTTTGATGAAATGTCCTTATTGCCAATTGATTCAGTGACTGCACATATCCATTTCTTCTGCAGTCTGTTTCTCCATTTCATACCAACAACTGTGCACTATATACCTTCTTCACCACCTTATCATCTGCTGCAGTTTCTCCACAACCATACTATCCTAAAGTCAACCATATAAGCTATAAATGTTTTTTCAAACCACATGTTCTTTTCACATCTTTGTCTATCTTCCTCATTCAAACTATAATACATGTAATCCATACTGATTCTTTTTATCTTTTATTCATCTTGCCTAAATATAGCTAGGTTACATAAACATACATCTGAGAGGGGAAAAATATTCCAAACAAAAAGCTTCTTATACACCCTACAGGCAAATTTTCCCATTCACTAAACTTGCAAAGCACATGCAATTTTTCTCCCTTGAAAAACTACTCTCAACAACAGCTTCCTTACTTCCATTTTCATTGAACTTTACTCCTATAAACATAAATATCTACAGATTCCAGTTTTTCATCATTCAAACTGACATCACACTCCATCATCCTATCTTTTTCAAAAACTAAAGTTTCAGTTTTACTGAGATTCACTTTCAACATTCTCACCAACATACATCATCAAGTAGACCTATCATTCCATCCAACTCCACTGATTCATGTAACATCTATTTCAAAACTTAAAAGTTCCATTCTAGGGCAAAAGTCTAGGATTTGGGTTTATCATAACCTTAAATATCATCCTCAAAAATAAGACTATTCTTGTGTTGAGACAGCATTTAATTCACAAACTCTCCTCCCAGAGTCCAATGCTATAATGAAAAAAATAAATGAGAAGAGTCCAAAGCTATAATGAATAAAAATGAATGAGATGAGTACAAGGCTATAATGAAAAAAAAAAATACTAATGGACTAAACTGCCAGAAAAACTATTATATTGAAAAAAAAAATCATAAAAAAGATACTAAGGCTCTAAACTGCCAGAAAAACTATCATATTCAAAAGGGTCTAGAATTTCTGAATGCTCCCACATGTACTGTGGTGAAGCAACTGGCCTCTGCAAGTAGAACACGTTTATCCCAAACAGGACCACTCAGATTATCATATTTTACTGAATGATGCTGAACAACTCAATAATGTTGATGGTTATGAATAAGACGAAAATTATGGGTTTAATCAATGTAAGAAAATAGGTAAAATACTTGTAAAAATTAATATTTCCAAAGACAACCTTACCTAATAAAGTATGTATATTAGAAATATGTCAGCATAAAGTTGGTCTGCTGCTGGTCGTCACATGGCCACTCAGTCTGACATATTTGTTGATAATCAATGGCATGAGTGTTACACGTATACTTCAACTGGAATTTTGAGCACCAAGGTAAATATAAATTAACTGGGAGGTAAAATGTGGTTTTCACAAGTTCTGTTGAGTTTTACAAATTATATACTTTTACATTGGTTAACCCCACAGTTTCCTAAGTACACATCACCTACATTACTACCACCTTATCTAAATAATAAGTATAAAATGTTCAAAATCAAGATAGCAATGCAGGATAATACAACTAAAGATAATAGCGATGCTAAACTGAACTTTCACCATTCAGCTTTTAATAATTTTCGTCAATTAACCCAACACTTTCCCACATATTCCTTGAATATGATTAATTTTCTGAAGTGTTTTAAAGTGTCTTAACTATCTCTTGAAACTGTCCACCTTAAAAATTTGTCAAGACATCTGCAATCAACTTGTTAGCTCTATTTGAACAAAAAACTGTGTGCACAAACTGAATAAAACTTTGTACTAAGAGATGCAGTAACTTATAATAAATTTCTGCCTTAAACATGATAATATATGAAAATCTGGTTAGACTCAAATTTCATGCTTCTTAATCAAGTCCCTCGACCTCTATATTTGTACGAAGAGGGAATTACATGTACTTACACATCCTCCCGCGATGGCATGCACTAAATTGCTGTATGAAAAGAGTTCAGACGCTTTCGACATGACTGCAACTCTGTAGTAAGATATTTAACAAAACCCCTCAACTGGATGGTTCAGGTATGGTAAACGTGGAGTGAGACGTCGTCT
>JAUUDY010593171.1:0-18432 GCA_032361765.1 Panulirus inflatus | reverse complement strand
ATACAAAAAAAAGAAAAAAAAATCTGTAACCCTGTATAGCTAATTTCCCACAGAGTATTTTTCCAGTTCTAATTTCAACAGTAAGTGCCACCGATACGAACGCCACCACCACCACCATCACACCACCACCACCACTGTCTCCATCACCACCACCAGACATCAGTGTGGTTCGTCCATACAGCCTCAGTCACTGTGGTAACATCAACAGGGATGACACGCGTGTCTGACACTCCTCACATAATCATCTTCACAAGGTTCTCACAACACAGACATCACAACAAGTATCACTGATCTTCTCACAACAGGATTATTATGATCATTATCACTTCCCTTACCATTTCCTTATATAATCACATACAACACTGCTAATATCAACGTCGACTCCACGCGACACAGAGAGATGACACACAGACATAAGTACACTCGTAGCATCAGACACCAGAGATGATGCCACTTTAGAGTGATCTTGGCAGAGACGAGAAGTGGATAAACATCGACACGCAGAACATCGAAGGATCCTCAATGTGACTCCATGGTTAAGGGGAAACACTGAAGAGGCGAAGCTTATATGGTCGCGGCATCTGATAGAATGGATGAGTGAAGGATATTTGTACTGGCGTGTTGCTGCTGAGCACCAGGTGGATGACGACCGGTAGCCAGGCCGAGGAGGATGTAGTGAAGGAGGCTTTGGTGTATTGAGGCCTGAACATTCATAAGGGTGAGAAGTGCATGGGAAGAAATGAAGTGGTGGATGCACTTTATCACCCACTTTTACCCATGCAGTTGAAGATACTGTTGCATATTCACCATGTTACAGGCAAGATATGGGCACTGTTTCATCCATATCAGTTTTATTGATGTTTATTATATCTGCAACTGTATTAGGTAGTGAAGTCTGCTGACTGGCACTTGTTACCCCATGATAAATCTTGTATCTTTCAATTTATTTATCCTTATCTCTGATGCCTGTTCTCATTGAGGGTGGCCCCCTGCAAGACTCTCCATAACTTGAACTCATTGCTGTTTCTTATCCTTTAGTGCCCCTCCTAACAGGCCACTGGCAGAGGCCAACTCTCGTGCAGTGTTTTCAGAGTCTACTACCTGATGTTCCTACCAACTACTATGACCTAATGTGTCTACCTGTTTCTGCCTTATGATACAACATACTGCTTCTACCTAATGCTCTTACCTACTACTACTATCTAAAGCTCCTGTCTAATGTTCCTACCCATTCTGTCTATTGCTCCTACCATTTTGGCAAAATGGTTGGAAGAATAGATAGTAGTAGTAGGTAGAAACATTAGACAGGAGCATTAGGTAAGAGTAGTAGGTAGGAATATTAGGTGGGAGAATTACGTAAAAGGAATAGGTTAGAACATTAGGTAGATACATTAGGGAAAAATATTTGGTAGGAATATTAGTTTAGAACATCTGAAAACACTGCGATAGAGTTGCCCCTGCCAGTGGCCTTTAAGGGTGAGGCACTAAATGCTAAAAAAGTGGCACTGGAATTCACTAGTTATGGAGACTATTTTGCTGTGGCTACTCCTTAAGAGTTCATGAAAGGAACAGGTATAATAGATAGAGCAAGAAAGTGAGAAAAAGAAAAGATCAGATGTTTATAAAAAGTGTGGGTCAGCAAAATTTATGACTGTAATGAAAGCAAGCAAGCTTTATGCAAGATCGTATGATGATAGCATTCTTAAGAGACAATCCATTTATCTGTGTCTCTGACACCTGTTTCTACTTCGAACTTTCCCAAGGGGGTGGCCATGCCAGTAGTCTCCCCACAACTAGTAAACTCCAGTGCCACTTCTTAGCCTTTAGTGCCTCATCCATAACAAGCCACTGGCAAATGAGGCACTAAAGGCTAAGAATTGGCATTGGAGTTCACTAGTTATGGGATTGTATCTGCCATGGCCAGGAAACAAAACGTACATTATATACGAAAGAGGCAGAGAGAATGAACGAGGGGTAAAATGACAATGAAAGGAGAGAGAGAGGTGTATCAAGAAAAACAGGTAAATGTTAAGGTTTAATGATGAGAGCAAGCAAGCAGAGGAAATGAAAAATGTTTGACAATGAAAATCGAGAAAGTCTACAATCAGGAGGAAAGGATAAAACAACCCAGCAAAGAATAAGAAATGGAAGAGCAAGGAAGTAAAAGCAGTAAAGACAAACCACTCCAAAAGAAAATATTAAATGTACATGAAGTTGGAGAAAAAATGCTATATATTATGGAAAAAAAATTGAATAGATAGGGATGGACAAGTGTATTTTACATTATCAATAAAGTTTTTGAAAAACCAATATATAGTAATATATAATTATAAAATTGCAATTGCTTTCTGCATATGGTACAGTAGATGAAAGACTGTAATAAATCATTTTTATTATCCTTATAAAGACACTATGAAAAGCAGAGCTGGTTTCTCAGCTGCCAGACATCATGCAAAATTCCTCTGGAAGCACCATAACGACCATATAGTATGAGATCCAGAACACCTGAGTGACTATGATCAAAATAAGTTATCCAAAACCTATGAAGCTTTGGGCAGTACTTCAGCTGAATTTTTGTATAAGAATTGTAGCACTTGAAATTTCATTTTTCACCAAACAATTGTGGTGCTCTCAAAGACTGCATAAAATATGAAAATGCTTAACATTTCACAGGAGGAATAACTTTCTCATTTAAACACTTATGGCCTACATGTTTTTTGGGATGAAGTGATAACTTTAATACATGCCTGTGGCTACAAATGTACTGAATTTGTGGATGAGCAAAAATGAGAAATGAAAAATACTGATGACATGGTTATAATTACAGCCAGACAGTAAAAATGGATGTGATGGAATGACAAATACTGTATGAGAATATACAATTTTTCAAATATACAGTGACAGGATTCACCAGTAAGCAAACTTTCTGGACATTGGATTTTTTTTTTATCTTTTCATCAGATATTTCTATTATAAATTTTACTTTTCAGAAAATTAACTCAGCCAAAATATTACTCTTTTCCACGAAAATCTCGGTCTAAAATATCTTGATGAAAATCACAATTTTTGCATCTTCAAAATAGTACCTACAATAATGTTCTCACCTTGCATTACTTACACAATGTTAGTCATATCATTACAAAGCTGGTCCTTCATTCATAACCTTACTAAACAATATAGTCGTCCATCAAAATATGCCCATGAAGAAAGACCAATGATATGCCTTATTAGGGTTCATAATCAGCTTAATATTCACTATTAAAATGAATTTCCCTGCGACAAATACAGATCTTAATATTTCATTACGGATCTGCATAGGAAAATAATTTAATCATACAAAAATGGAGTTTTTTGAATTATGAAAAATGTTTTCTACCAAGAACCCTCCAGAGAAATTACCCCAAAATTGGTATTACAAAGAATATCCTAAGATATGTACAAAATAAAGCCTATTATTGTTTCGATTTACTTTCTCAAAAATGAGAAAAATTCCCAGGCAACTGTACAACACACTTTAGTCTTCCTACATGAAAAGACTAACAAGAATATCACAACATCTATTCTAATCACAGTTTTATGACCAAAGTGCCAAACAGCTGGCTTAACTTGTAAAACCCTAGAATGTGACCACATGCTACATCCAGGGGTTCTGTGAACTTTTCATAATTGACAGGAAACTGGAGAGACTCCTCTCTGCTTCAGATGCAGCAAGTGAGTGATACACACTATTTAAAAAGACCTCAACAAAGAGGTAATGTCTGTACTCCCTCATTTTCATCAAACTAGAAGATTCTCCTGATGTTTTCCTCATCATACAGACATGGCAGTCTCTTTGTTCAATTAATTGTTAACAGACTGCACTTCAAACTGGTAAGACTCTTAATGCTACGTCTTTAACTTGTCCTTAAGTTTGCTCTTCAGTCCTCCAGCCTCTTTGGTCTTCTTTGCAACATCCTTCTTCTCTTCTGTCATCTTTCTTACTTTCTCCTCTGCTTCTTTCATTCTGGAAAAGAAAATTACATTGTCTGAAGAACTAGTTGAGTATTTGAGATTATCTGCTGCCTGAACAGTAAAGATCATTAACTGGCTGTTTGTGAGAGGGTTAAAATTCTATTCATTCAAATCAACATATCTTCATGGCTGATAATTTTTAAATCATGGTCATTATTGCTATTTTCACCTTTAACTACTACAGCATGCAACCATTTCAAATGCTTACGTTAGCTCTTACAATCCTTACTTCACAATACAGCCCCTTTGTTGCTAATATTCTGTATATGAAGCATAGTGTTTCTTAAACACTGTTATTCAAGTATCTGAACCTGTTCATCTCTGCATATTTCAAAGTTTGCAGCTGTGTAACATATACTAAACCTCACATGGCACCATAAATTTACACTGCATTATGACACCCTGTCATCTATTAATCACCTGTTAGATATTTCACTTTCATTATTCTACATCCTTTCAAAAATGGACAATCCAAATACTTAAAAATTTCTTCATTATCTTGTCATCCAACCATTTTTACTGTTCATCTTTCTTGGTGGGAGCAAAGGTAACCAACTTTCTTGATATATAATAATTATAAGTACACATTAATACCTCCGAATTCCATCGGGTGGATCATACAACAAATGTGAAAATGACTTGAAGAATTCTTTATCTTGAATCCAATATTACCACCAAGATGAATGAATGTCCTATGTCTTATATTAATAAAAGCATGCTTCAAGAAAAACATGAATATTAAACCAACCTCTGTTTGACAATCTTCAGTTGTTCTTTCTGCCAAATATTAAGGAAGTCATTACAGAATGGTGACCACATACTGAAGAAGTCATACGGTGTAACTTCCTTTCCTTTACCAGTAAACTGGAAGTACTTCATAACCATTTCAAATCTGTAATGTGAACAGCATGACATTATATTCTGCAAGCATGAACATAAATGGTAAGCCTGTCGCCTTGAAATTTTTTCTTATTCTAATAATTATTTTACCTGAGGTGTAGTTTTTACTATAAACGTTTTTAAGTTGAATGTAATTAAGAATTACGTATCAACGTCAATACTCAATTCCCAATCTTATCGGAGTGGATGAGGTACCTCCAGCCTCCGAACATCACTCACATACATCACATTATAATAGGTAATAGTACTTACTGTAATTTGCATTCGTGTAGATTCTCATTTTCTGTCTCTAGTTCTTCCTTGGCTGAAAAGAAAAGAATAAATGAACTGTTTTCCAACATTACTGTATAGGTTTTATCGATGCAGTAACTATTAGTCACACAGTTGGACCATCCATTACAAAGAAATATAGGATATTATAACATAACAAAGTGCCTGTTGGCTGCTTCCAAACAACTGGCTACATATCAAATAAGCCATGTAAAAAAATCACATCTCCCAAAACAACTAAAAGCTAGCACATTTGCTTCTGTCTTTTATAACAGCAGCTTTCAACTCCATCTTTAGAGCGCAGCAAATATAAGGGTGAGCATTACAGTAGTGCATCAACTAATTTGTCTCCAATTAAAATACTTAAGAAATACAGTAGATCTTCAGATGAACACTGGATTAATGATCAAGTAATTTGTAGCACCAGAGAAAAACCATACCATCAACCAAGCATGAAGAACCAGTTAGTAAAATCTAATTGTATGTACCCTCTATGTCTCATCTTACCAGCTCAATCTTGCCTACCTTTGTCCTTTTCTTGGCCACCCAAAATAATGTAACGTGCTGTCTCTCAAATACTTTCAAACAACTCTGTTTTCCATTTCATATCTTCTAATACCTTTCCCTCCCATTTCTATGGATCTTTTTCTCATCCTTCCATACACATACTATCCAACTTTGTGTATACCCAAATATGCAACAATATTTTTCTCAATTGATCATCTTAGAAGTAATGTAAGCAGAACCTATTTCATGTAACAACAAAATCAAGTTATAATTATTATTCTCCAAATATCTGAACTTTTTCTATGCAACATTTGAAACTGAAGACTGTCATCATTCAATTTATACACATGGCTGTACAATGTTGTACACTGGAAGTTCTTTAAAAAAAATAGGTGTATTGTATGTAACATTTTCTGTGGAAAGATGAAATCTTGTTGCTTCTGAGGTTTGTTGAGGAAAAGTGACTTTTATTACAAGTAAAGTACCATGGCATTCAACTGCCATCTGAATCTTTTACTAACGATGTTACTTATCTCACATTTCACAACATACAATGACCAAATAACACAAAATGATCACCTTCGAAGCGTTCAGAAGGGAATGTTCTGAAGTGTTCACAAAGGCCCATGTATTTGTCAGGGAGTCAAAGACCTTTCATGCAAATAGTATGGTAATTGAGGGTTAACTAATGTACTAATTACTAATTCCTGATGACTTACCCAGGTTTTATGTATATAAAAAGGACTGACTATTACCTTCTTTGATGTTTCAGTCTTTGGGGCTATACCAATAATTTCCTGAAAGATGATGCACCATAGCTTTGTATATTCTCTTAATCAAGACATTATGAAATACAAATAATCTAAGCGCGACGCTTTTGCCAAGCCTGCCAAATGTCATCCCTGGTTTCCTCTATCTACGTAACCCACTAATGCCCTCTTTAAACTTTTGAAGCACACTTTTTTTTTCCTCAGAACCCAGTCCATCATGTCAACTTTTGGATTTTCAAACTGTCATTTTGAGTGTCTATTGTACATACCTGTTCCTCTTTCCAGCAGTGCTAAGCAAATCAGGAACTTCTGACAAATGCTTTCAGGGAAAAATTTTCACTTAGCTTCAAACATACCAGTATCATACTAAGAACTAAATTACCTTTAACAAAGAACTCTGTCATGCTGTCTTTAAATGGCTGCAGATGTTCCTCATCTGATTTCTTGATCACTTTCTCAGCACGATTTTCGCACACTATGGAGTAAATAATGGCAATATCAAAATCAAATAATTATAAACTTAATTAACTTTGTACATCATAACTAAACCGAGGCAATAACTTTCGATATATAGAGGTACATAAGTTAAAGTGATTATTAGCATTATAAAGAAACACTTCTTAGCACAACAGTTGGTTAGATGTATGGTGGGAAAGTAGGTAATACTGTTAGTGAAAAGTGAAAAGATGGATTATGACAGGAGGGAATGTAGACCTTAAAAAAGAGAAAAGTGTGGGCAGCATTCCTGGATTTACAAAAGGCATATGATAAATGAAAAAGCTCAGATAAATTGACTCTATTGTATATGGTGTCCATTCAAGACTTCTGAATGTTGCTATATTTGTATAATGGACCTAGTGAATGGGTATTAGTACGTGGGGGTATAAGTAAAGCATATGAAATAAATACGGGGTTGATCACAATTATGTGATACGTTACCACAGGTGATGATGGTATTTTTTTCATTATGGTAAAACAAACTGGAAGGTAGCTCGTTATTACTGACCTGCATTAATGATTTACAAGTGAAACTTTATTCATACTTGAGTATGCTTAAAGATGAAACCGAAGTCATAAGAAGAGCTGAGGAAAGACCAGGATTCTATCAATATGTAAAGGGACATAGAAAAGCTCCAAAGCTGGTCAGATATGTGGCTGATAAATTTCAGCCCAAACAAATGCAAAGTGACTGAGATGGAATACAGTTAAAGAAAGCCTGGATATGACTGCAGTGAAAGCTCTACACTAAGGATCAACTGTGGGAAAGACCTTTGCCATTATAGTTCGTGCAATGCTTGTCACTATGAAAGAAAATGTGAAGCAGTGTATCTATTACATTACAAATATTAAATTAACAAATTTGTATTTTCATGCCCTGCAATTATCTATTTTCGTGCTCTAGTCTTCATTAGCATCCTGTTTTTTCAACAGTCATACAGGTTATATCTTAGATTAGCAACATTAGTCAAGCTAAAATAAGATTGACACAAGGCCAATTGAGTGCATCAGCACCACAAATTTCAGGCAAAAAGTGTACTTTGGGTTAAATCTTAAAAACATACATAAGAGAGAAAGAAAAATTGGTTATAATTAAAGATGTTTGGTAATTTTGACAAGAGGGAACTCACCTTTAAGATTTTTTGCAATATCCCTCAGGTCTTCCTCTAAATCCTCAAATTTAACATTAGATACACGCTCAACGACATATGGGTCAGGAAGAGGCAACTGAGCCTTATCTGTGCCAGCATCCTCACCCTCATATTTCTGTTAACAAAAGAGAGAACATATCTAACACTCCAATACAACTAGATATCTAAGAAATGTTACCTATACATTGTACTGAGAACTTCAAACTTAATACGAGAATCTAATTCAATAATGAGGATGAAGTAAACACAACTTGAGCTTGTGACAATTCAGGTTAGTGGATGAGAAGGTGGCTTACATTTCTTGCGAAAGTGCATATTCTGCTTTTGCAAATCTTTCTTTCTATCTATATCTCCGACACCCACTACATCTGGCTAAAAAGTGGCACTGGAGTTCTCCAGTTATGGAGACTTTTGCCATGGCCAACCCCTTGAGGGAGTTCCAAGAGGGAACAAGCAGCAGATATATATATCTATGGATCCTACTGTGGGCATTCTCGGCTATGATCAGTCTAGGAAGAGGAAAGTATGTGACAGACACAGAGTACAAAACAGTACGTAAAAGACAACAAACATTGGCTATGTGCAAAAGAAAGCTATTGATCAATGAACCAAAAAAGAAAAAAAAAAGTTTTCATGTGTTCTTGATGACATTATCTTTTAATGATGGAAGACAGTAATGAGAGAACAATTCAGGATGCAGGAAAAAATCCACACAAATTACGTAAAACATAAATCCATAATGAACAAATAAACTTACCTCAATATACTTGTTAACAACAAAATGTAATAAAGTGTATGAAGCTTCTTTACTTTTAACATCTTTGATCTTAGGTAGAATCTCCAGCCCAAAACCATCAGCCTGTCCTCTTGTTCTATTACCGCCATTCATATAATTTCCTAGTGCCAAGATTAGCCCTAATATTCTTTTGATGCTATCACTAGTCACCAACACCTGAAAATAGAAAGACTTGATACAGAAAAAACATGCAGTACATTGTCAAGGAAACGGACACATAAAAGAGGTTCACATTTAATTTGAAAAACCATGGTACTCCTGTCACAAGAAATAATGAAAGAGCATTAATATGTATATGACAATGCAGATAGACCACCAGCCAATGGCACAAAAATCAAATTTTGAGACCATATACATCCTAACGAATTAGATCCTCTTGGTACTGCAGAGATGAAACTGATCAAGATGGAATCAAACAACTGTCGTGGAGAATTTATACCATCAAGTCACATGACCCCTTCACAATACTTAATGAGGAGGGCAACAGTAGGACAAAGGATCATAATTGTTTTCATAGTGCACAAAACTTCCAAAGACTGTAAATGCACCAGGTCAAATTTTTCAATACAATAATGGATATAATCAGAATAGTAAACAAGGAAGCAAGATGGTAGATATTCATTTTGACAAATGAAAAGTAAATTTCACAGTTGGGCCAAGAAATGACATAACTTACATCTATCGTTGTTTGTAGCATACTAATTCTGCCATGTATGACACCTAAATCTTCGGCAAATGTAGCTTGGAACATGAAGCAAGCACTACGTTCCGCAAATTCATTGATTTTAGACAGACCTAGTAAGAACCTGGAAGAAAGTGAATAAAAAAGTGTGATTAAGTCACACCTATATGGATGACTATTTAACCCTAATGTATCATTATGGTCACATATTAACAACAATCAAAACACTTGTGAATACTGGGAGTTGCTTCTGCAAATTTGCATGAAGAGAAAAGGAAAAGCAATGAAGCATGTAAGGAGAAAAGCATCAGAGGCAGAAATAATGGAAAAACACCAGTGTCTGAAGAATAGTGTGCAGCCTAAGACAAAGAGATACACCAAGAATAGAGTAAACATGGCTTAGCAAAGAAACATCAAAGGGAGAATGAGCAATCCCTTTCCTTCCAAGACCAAATGAGGTGAACCAGTTTATAAAATGTATCAAAAGAAAATTATTATATGATGCCTGCTGTATAATCTGATACTTACTGCTCAGGCTTGTCAAGTGGAACATCTGGCATTGCTTCTACTTGTGCTTTTATCATATTGATTTCTACTTCACTTCCTCGCTAGAAAAGATAAAAACATTTTCTATGTATAATTACCTACTTACAGTGTTATCTACTCAATAAGATAATATACCACCTCACACAAAAGTAGCTATGTCTGGTGTCTGTCAGGACACAAGTATATCTTAAAAACTCTCAAAAGCTCACCCTGTTTCCAAGGAGATTTCAAATTTGAAAGACAGCTTTTCACCTCAAAACTAGGATTCTCCTAAAAATGGCTCATCAAAAGAAATTATAGGTGGAAAGTCACCTTCATTGAGGATGTATCATAATTAATCATCGCCTCTAAAGAAGTCAATGATTTCCTTGCTAATGATTGTAGTGTGGCCTTGAAGCTGCAAAAGCCCCAAAAAAAGGTCCTGGAATTATACAACAGTAAGAATGGTTTTCTTGTTTTGATGTTTTCAAGAAAACTTAATTGTAAATGTCATAAAATACCAAAACATGTCTGCAATGCATTCAAGGCAATGGTAAAACTTTAATTCAAACATTATATTTATATATTTGTACCTTAACACTACCTTTCGCAAGGCATTCTATTACTGTACACAAAGCTCTGTGGACAGTACGTTCTCTTTTAAGAAAATAAACTTTAAAGCCAACAAAATATTTTGTGCAGTTTACCAAATTATGAATGTTTCAACACAATACCATTTGTGAACATCAGTAAGAATAACAACGGTGATAACTTTGAAGCCAAAGTGCAGTATAGAAACTTTAATTAGTACACATAAGCTAAAGACATATTTTTACAAAGTAATTACACTAATAAAATCATTTGAAATATCAAAAGCAGATATCTAACTGCAGATACAGGTAAACATTTTGGACCAAATGAACTATGAAAGTACTTATCAACAATAACTTTCTAGTAAATATATCCCTATATACATACCACTTCATATATTTGTTGTAAAACTTCTTGGTCAAGAACTGAAGTGTCAAAGTTGTATACAGCTGAAAAAAAATATATATATGGCATTTAAAAAATGCAATGTGAAAAATTTTTCTTGTACATTAAATAAATTGTGATATCAATCAATAAATTTAAGATTTACAGGAATCATAATACAGCAAAAAGACGTGTGCTAATCTGAAATTACACTGTACAGATGAGGTGTAAGTTAAACTTCCTTGTTTGCACTCTAGCCACCACACCACAAATGCCTAATTAACATATTGTATCAGGAGTTCAGCATGACAATGACAAGTTCAAAAATGTGTTTTTTAAATTTTATGATCACAAAATTGTCTGACCTTCCTTTATCTGACAGCAATGCAAGCACATGGCTTGCTTGAACCTTGTCGTGCCAGCATTTTAATGATTTTGGATTAATGTTATGGCTATTTAATTTCTTATGATTTTGATGATTTTCTTTTTTCAAAATTAGAATTTGGTGCTCATGTCAATATAATTCTTAATGGCTCATATAACAAGGCTCCTCATTTCCAAGATGCAGTTCCCATAGTGAAGACAGTGAACACATCTATGTTGTCCAGCATGCATCTCACTCATGCAAGAAACATCACCACAATTTTGACCAGTGGTCCCACTTTGAGAACATGAATGGCTTCCTGAGCACAGCAAGAGTTCCACAGAAGATGAGCCTTAGGCAGAAGAGTAAATGAAAGTAAAGTATGGAAGACTTTAATGGAATTATCATGGGTCTTCTTACAGTGTAGAACTAAATACATACTTACCATTTTCTACATCTGCAATGTCAAGGTGCTGACTTGTTATAAAAATGCCAACGTTTTGAGATCGTTTACTTTCTAAAACTTTGGCAACCTGTGGGTCAGAATAACTTTAATGATATACAGTATTTTGCATTTTTTCATTATTTCATCTTGATAGACATAGAGAACAACTAAAATATAAATTTCAATTTAAATTATCACAAAATAGGAAATTTTTCTTTCAGAGATGATAAACACTGGAAATGGTCATGGTCAGTTACTGAGCTAGCTTTGAAAATTTATCACAAAACAGAGACAGCATACATAGCCAACATATAACAGAGGGCCTTATGACCTAATACAAGGGTTAACTACTCAAGAAACAGAGTATCTTTATTCACTCCTACCTTCTTAATGATATCCAACTGACTGAAAGTAATCATTAAGTCTCTTCATGAATGAGTATAATGTCTTTGGCAAACGAGACAATGTGTACATGACAATAATTTCCCATGTTCGCAAGATATCTACTACCACAGATTTATCTCGTTTTCTAGTACAGAATCCCTATGTACTTTAGAAATTAAATAGTATGTGTATCAATGATTAGATCTAACGATTTTAAAAATCTATTTCACCAAGCTTGCCCTGATCTTTTAGAGAATATGGAGACCAGAACTATACCACACTCTTCAGAGTAGTCATACTTGTGTTAAAGATCAGCAATATAATTAAATTCTATGAAGGTTATTTGCTTTTCTAACAACAGCTCAATAAATTTTAATCAAAAAAATTCTCAATGCCAATTTAACTTTTAGGATTTTAAATGGACATTAAATGGTTTACTTACTGTAAAAATTCTAATTTAATTACATACTACAAAGGTGTGTGTTTGTTCTCAGACTTATGAATATGATCTAACACATATAAACAAATGAAAATCAAATCATTGTAGTGGGTAAAATAACTCTTGGAATATGAATGTCCTGGTTAACTAACCCAGAAATCATCAGTGCAAACCCTTAAAAATAATGGTTGATAAGAATTTACCTTAACCTTGGCCGGCTTATCCTCTTTTTTTTCCTTCTTCTTAGGCTGAGTAACTTGTCTTGCAAACAAATCCACAAACTCTAACTCATCAAATTCTTCCTCTTCTATTTCATCCCAGAGAGGAACATCTGATTTTCTTCTGCAATGTCGAAGTATAAATCATTCCATGTTGCTACTAGCTGCTAAAATGAAAATTATTTCAACAATTTCACACCAAATAATCAATGTAACAGGGAATTAAAAGCTTACTTTCTCTTCTTCAGAGTTTCAGTAGCATCATCCTTAGCTTCAATTTTATCTTCATCTTCTTTAACATCATCTTTCTCAACACATTCCTCTTTCTCTTTCTCACTTTCACCATCTGTAGCTTTGGCTTCTCCATCAAGCTCACTTTCATCTTTTTTCTCAGGTTCTGGCAGAGGATCAGGCTTTGGTGGTTTTGGTGTTGTTAACTGTATTCTTGTCCAATACAGAGGTTTCATGGCCATTTTGGGGTTGACGGGTCTTTTGCGAAGGACTGTAACAGGATCAGAGATCAAACCTCTGTTTTCCTTTTAGGGACAACTATCAACAAGGTATAAGTGATTAATAGCAAAATTACTAGTTTATTATCCTTTATAAAGCAAATAAAACTAGTAGATTTAACATATAGTCTTATGATAAAATGTAATACAGTACACAAACCACATTGCAAAAAATCCAATAAAACCATACAATATAACAAGTCTTCCTAGCAAAAGTCAGCAATTTAATAATGTAACCCCATTGTTTTTAAGTAACCTGTAATAGCCCATATCCAAATGATAATCTCTGAGAAATCCCATCATATGTCTCCAAGGACAGGATCACCCAAAGTAAAACAATACTCACCACTGTCTCCTCTTATGGAACAAAGCTTCAAAGCATTATCACTAGTTCCAATGCAATTATAACAGACACCCCCAATCCATACATTCCCTGCTCTTTACTAATCTCAAAAAATACCTACCAGCCTGTGTTTTTCTTTCAATTCCTTTTTTCTTCATCTACAAATTTTGTTGCATCTTCAACAAATGTAATGTCCTTACATTATTTTTTCTTTGGCAATGGGGGAAAAAATGATTTGGTCATTCTCACTAATCAAAGTAACATAAGTGAGAAGTGCCCATACTACTAGGTTTGTTTTCAAGTGGTGAGTGTCTCCTTCTTTCCTTTTCCTTTGCTCTTTGTTTTAGCAGTCACTGTGAGACTGTTTATTAATGAGCTTATTGCTAAGTCATATTCAAGGCATTTCACTCCATTGTAATTTACTACCTTTTCTTTTGAGGCTACAAATACCACATCCTATAACAGTACTATCTGTTGGCAGCTGAAGTTAACTAATCTCATAATGACGTAACCTGCCTTCAATAGTATTTACTTTAGCAGTAAAACCATTCCTTTGTAGTTCAATGGTTAAAATACATAAACATTTCCCCACAAGGCTCATAAACAACTTTTTAAAAAATTCTAAGAATGGACTAAATATGTAACCGATAAACTTTTTTAAAGGACAAGCATGTCCACAATGAGGAGACAGGGAGTATAACCTCAAACTCCTCCCAGTTTCTGTTTTGCTTAGCAACAAGGGGATGAAAATCCAGTACATCTCAAAACTGCTGCATGTATCTTCCTTCCTAGCAAAATCAAATCTGGATTAGGCAAAGTAACAAAAGTTTGTCCACAGCAAACTTCCAGGAGGATGAGATTTTCTCCACATTGCCAAAGAGACTCAATCTGCTAATCTCAGGAATGTCTACTGCTCCTCTGCAAATCATAAGGTCTCCCTCTGAGTTTCTGGGATAACAGGCATGCAGAATTCATATCATTCTGTTAATCATATCAGAAACTAACTCCTTAGCTGAACCCTCCTCTTGCCACATCTCTCTCTTCTTTTTTTCCTAGCAAGCAGTAGATAAGGCTAGAACAAAAGGAACTCACACTCTGGTGTTCACTCTGGGTATCTCTTCATATAACCAACAATCTTCCACATCCATGTCTCATATTTACCAGTGCTAATGGAACCAGTATGCACCTCCTAGTCAGTATTTTCATGACAGAGGACAGGAACTGACTAGACATGGCAATCGTCCCTTCAATCGCTCCAGAGGTTGAGGGGGTTTTCATACCCAAGCAAATCCTATTCTAATGAGTCTATCTCCAGTAGGTTTCTGTTTGTCACAGCATGAATTCAGTCAAGTATGTTACCATAAATAGTGTAATTGAGTCGGTTGCTAAATTTGCCTTAAAGTCAACAATGTGAGTAAAACATCCATTCTTATCTTGTAAAAAACAATAATATGATATAAAAATAAAAAGGTATCTAGAGTGAATTAACACTTTGACACAAGCAAATTATATTTGCTGTATCTGCTTCATTTTACTGCTTGAAATGAGTCATAGCTTAAAACTTTTCAATCTAAGTCACTATACTGCAATATAACTAAACACTACTGACAAGAAAGTAGAGGTCTTTGTCTTCATGTTCCCTGTAAATACGAAAGAAAATACAATACATGGGAATTATCACTGGTGACAACAAAATGACTGCCACCAAAGTCTGGACATGAATTACTGACCTGCAAATCAACATATAAGTATGGCAGAAGTTATCAGCCAAATTTATAATGTAGCAAGCAATATCTTAAAATTATAAAACTTGCAATAAAGCAAGCAGACCTTTCATCAAAATAAAAGTATGCATAGAATAACAGGAAGTGACTAAAACTAATACTATAAATCTAATCTATTCTAACTCTGTACAGCAAGACAAAATGTAAATGCTTACAAAATTAAAGCTTTATTACAAATTTACAGTTGTAAACATATCAACAGCACAGCAGAACATGACCTGCCTCTAGCAGTGCATTATAAAATTTGAATCCATTGGATTTCTTCTCCAGTAAAACTGAGCTTACCAATTCTTACACTGAATATGCCCCACATGACTTTATTTCTCAAATTCATTAAGTCCCTAACTCTAGTAAACCAACAAGAAGGAAAGCATATGGTTGAAACACATAAATGTATAAAATGGAAATTATTTCAAATGATATTCTAAAAAAGAAAATTTCTTTCATGAATTGGAAAACAGCTTGACTCAAATATCCTCCTCATTACTTAGGTCATCTAACAAGTGATGTATTTTCTGTGGGGTCATTAAAATCGATTTAGGAGGCTGACAGATATGAATATACAATGATGACTGAGGACAATAGAATACTAGATAAAACTTCTTGACAATGGACTACTATAGGCTACTAATGGTACCATTGACTAGCTGAAATCTTAAAGAAATGAAGGAAAGATTAAAAGATGATGTAAAATTGGCCACTATTTTCTGAATATCCCAAGCTTGTCAATATCTAACGGTCAAGTTATGTGACTGCTTGCTAACTGACTCCTCTCAAAATCTGTAAATGAAATAGATGAAAAACACATTCAAGGCAGAAATTCAATAAATTCTTTATATCATAAGGAATATAATCAATCATTAGTTTCTAATGATGAACAGACACTTTCATCACGAGACCACAAAAATAGCCGACATGATTATGCTGCACTATAAACTGCATACCAGGCGTTTTGTTTCTAGTAGAAAAACTATTTTGCCACCAAGCATCAAAACCTAGCCTGCCTTAGCCAGCTAAAAGGCTATTTGAAGTTTGCATTACATTAATACTGTATTTAGAAAACTGCTCTGTGAATGCATATCATCTAATCCCTATATCTAAGATGAGGATCAAACCAGTAAATTTATAGGACATCTGGCCAACCGGTTCTTCCTCGTCAAACTATGACTCCACAGGCTTCTAGAAAAATAACCAAACATAACTTCAACTGACTGCTGATGAAAGTTCCACTTCATTTCTAAAGGTGGCATCCATTCTCCAATATCAAACAACCTTTAAGAATTTAATCAATCATTTAATGCTTAACTCTAACTTCTGCACGACTATCTTTTTGTACACTGGTTATTAATTTCCATGTTGTAGTTTACAACACTATTGTCATCTAAAACTTTTGGATGAGAGATATCAATGCCTAATACTACGAGTCATCTTTGTATACATCGGGAAAGACATACAAAGTAAAAACAAAATGAACAAAAAATTTTAGATTAATAAAATCTATATCAAGACACATAGCAAACTGCCTGTCAATCAATTCATCAGCTGAATTATTACATTTTACAACAAATGTGCTGTAATGCTGTTGAATACTGACAGTTATCATATTATTCACATCTAACTGAATTAAGGTAATAAGACTGTTACAGATGACTCAATGAGGGTAATTTAAATATAAAAAAGAGACAGTGAAAAAAGCAAAAAAATAATTCATTTAACACAGTGGATCATGTATGTAATAGTCAGTTCAGTAGTCCAATCTTTATGCATATTGAACAAAGCTAACAGCACCAGTCCTTACAACGCTGCAACCCAAATAAAAGTTCATTTTTGTTCCAGAGGATGTTGGAGCAAACACCAAGAAACTGCTGACTGGATACAACATTCCCTCCCAAGTGAATGAGTGATATGCCTAAGAGAAGAGGAGTATGCAATACTGGGGCTCTAAGCAATAATTTAGCCTCAAATTCATTAACTTATTCACATCAATATTAAGCCTTTTGCATGGATGATACTCAAGTGTCTCTTTTACAAGATCTCAATTACACTCCAATATTCTGTAAAAACATTCACAGGTTACTTTTATCTGAATTTTAATAAAACTCTTCATTAGATTTAAGGTAATTAACAAGAAAATTTCAGAAGTTTGAGGCTCAATCCTAAAAGGGTCATCTGCAGTTAACTAAAAATGTCATGTGTGATGTACTGACCTGGCACAGCTTGAGAGGTCAACACCAAGAAGTAGAGGTTCCGGGGAGTAGTGCCACCACCAGAGGGAGCATGGTACACGTGTGGCCAAGGACACACAAGCACACACAGGCAGGAACAAGCAGACAAGAAAGTACTAGGTAAGTGCACTATGTCTTGAGACACTAAAATGATCCATAGCATATTCCTAAAAGGTCATTGTATCCGATCTTGTGAATGTTAGTTTTTATAGTACACCAACCATGCCCATTTTTATTAGTGGATTATGACTGATACTAATTTCTTAGCCTAGAAAGGGTGAGTCAAGGGCACTCCATCTCATTACCAGAGACCAAGTTAGAAAAATAAAAAAAATCATATATTTGTGTACTGGTTCTACTACTACAATCACTAAATGTTGGTAATTAAAGGTGGACAAATAATGTAATCAAAGCTCGGCCATGTTGTCAAGCCCACCAATATCTGACAGCAGCACACTTCAAACTGTCACTGTCTAACAAGGTGAATTAGGCTGTGTTGGTCAATGACAAGCAAGACCACAGCTCACTTTCCAACTCGTGATTTATTTTCTGAACCTGATAGCAATCTAAGAACACTTTACTAACTTATGTGTGAAATGAGGTAAATATTCATTTTATGCTTAACTAGCAATCTAA
>JAUUDY010593160.1:0-10172 GCA_032361765.1 Panulirus inflatus | reverse complement strand
GTTATCTTTGACACCTGACGAAGGTGTTAAAGACCTTCCGGTTGGTGAGTATAACTTACGTTGACGGCCTTAATGACCCTGGCAAGTTGACAGGCCTACAGCTCAAACAACCAACCAACCCACTTTAGCCTCAGTGAGGTAGGTCGTGATTGGTTCAGCGTGTGGGCAGCACATACAGGCCTCATTGGTTGTCCAGCTCCCTAAACACCTAGCCTACAGCTCTGAGACCGAACTCCCTCCACACCAACACACATCAGTCGAACAGATCGAACTCCCTCCACACCAACACATCAGTCAAACAGACCAAACTCCCTCAACATCGACGCATCAGTCGTACAGACCAAACACCCTCCACACCGACACATCAGTCGTACACAGCAGCAAAACAGACCGAACTTGGTACGTTGTCCTTGCTTTGACCAGGCATTTAATCATATATGATGATGGATAACACAACTTTTTTCCTCCACGGACCGTCTTCTAATTCACCATGTTAGTATTCTAGGTCATACATTCTGAGCTCTTGGAAACACACTCGAAAACACTGGCATTTTCACAGGCTTGCGGCGATTAGAAAATGATGTATGTACCCATCAAAACGAGTCGGGCTGCTGTAAATCTTAAATTCTAGTTCAATTTTTGATGTGATAATCAGTGTCCAAAGATGGCAGGGATCCATCCAATTCTTTTACAGTCTTGAATTCACTATTTGGAACTAAACGATTCAACGAGAAATTCAGATGGATCACTGTCCTCCTCTGGCCGGAGACGAAGCCACGTTATAGCACACGAATGCAAAGTGGAGGCAACAGCTGGAATTCAAAATATTCCGCATAGATATCTGATAAAGTTGGAGAAAGAGGATTACCCATCATCACGCCCAATGTCTACTTGTATAAATATGTCATTGGCTAGAAATATAGCATCTGTTACACATAATTCATGAAGGTTTATAAAACTATTGTGGGTCACTGGTAAATCAAGAGTATGTTGTAAAAGGAAACATGATGGATCTAGTCCAGGCATGTTCGTAAACAATGAGTTAACATCGAAACTTGCCAACGAGCAAGGACGTTTCCCTTTCCTTAGTTTATAAGGTAGATCCATTGTGTTGTTGATATACGAGTTGGATATTTTCCCAACCAGTAGCGACTACATCCTAACTAGCCATTTTGAAAGCCTGTATGAGCCAGAACTCACTCAGCTTCTGACTATATATATATGGCAGTGTGGGATTCATCTGAAAAATTGATTAATCTGGATTTTCCTTTAAATTTGAGAATTATCGCTTTTCTTGACATTCTCTGATGGGTATGTAACTAGCTCACAGTATGTACCTACATCATTCAGCAAGTCGAACACTCCAAAATTACAATCGCATTGGACTGTCAGCTTTGGTAATCTTTACAGTAGATTCTAAATTCCAAAGAATAACTTCAAACCTTTTAGGAGAAATATATCATTTGTCAGTGGGAACTTCGCGCCTGCAATATGGAAAGTACGTAGAGGATAATGGCGAGAGTGAGTGGTTATACCAATGAACAATGTCATTCCACCGTTATACGACGCTGTGGGAGCGTTTGCCGAGTATAAGCCCGAGTGCAAATGACCAGCTCTATAGTGCCTACATTTGACGAAATCTGACACTCCACCGCAGCTAAGAGACAATGACCCAAATCTGCTGGTAATCAGGACCCCTTTTACGTAGGGCTCCAGGCGTTGTAACTCTAGGACTCTTTATCAGCGGTGCTCCTACAGCACCAATTATGATACTCTACAGTCAGTAGCAGGGACAGGAAGGACTTCTTTAAAGCGAGAGGCCCTTTAAAGAGACTATACTCTACCGTCACCACTCCTAAGGTGACTGCTATCCATTCGGGTATAACCTCAAGCAGGGGAAGCACGGTAACACCTGCAAGTGTAGCGCTTTCCGCTCATCTGTAACTTGGTGTGAGCGCAGAGGAAGCGACTGACCCGCCATTCAGCGCTAATTAGACTGTTCAAGTGGCAAGGCTCACATTTCTTCATCTGTCTCACTGACGTGAGACAAGAGCAATTTTCTGAGTGAAGGTGAACGAGGAGGAGGAAGATGAGGAAGAGGAGAAGACAAGCAAGGAGAAGAAATAGGAGGAGACTAGCAAGGAAAAGAAACAGGAAAGGAGAAAAATGGAAGAGGGAACGAAGGTGAAGATGAGAAAATTTAGAAGATTACGTTCTTCATCACAAACAGAAGTTCGGGTTATGTCCTCTTCAGTAATACATGTTTTCATTAGAGATACATATGACTTGAGCAATTGCCTCCTGGATCCGAAAATCAACGATGAAGAAATGAATAGACAGTGGACGAGGAAATTAAAAAAACCTAGAAGTAGCATTTGAATATATAAGGATGGAATTAGAGGAGGAAATATGTTTGGAATAGGAGGATGGAATAGGTGAACAAGGAAGGAATTGGAAGAGGATAAGTGTTTGGAAAAGGAGGATAGAACAGGAGAAGAAGGGATGAATTGGAGGATGACAACTGTTTGCAAAAGGAAGATGGAACAGGAGGAAAATAAAAGAACTAGAGGAGGAAAACTGTAGGTAGAAAGATGGAAAAGGAACTAAAGACAAAATGATAAAACTGATCATGGGCAGCCATAAGGCAATAAGACACACAGGGAAAAAGGTAAAGGAAATGATTACGTGAAAGGAGCTGGAAAACTGAAAAGGGTGGCAAGAATGTGAGAAGGAAGATGATGAAAGAAGAAATGAGAAAGAAGAACTACACAATGAGGTACGAATGTAAAGGATAAAGGGAAGCATGAGATGAAGAGAGAAGAGAGAGATTGAAAGGATAACTAAGTGGCAGAACATGGACAGATGAAGGTGGAATATCAAGCTAACTGGCGAAGGAAATATTGAAGCAAACAAAGGAAAGAGAAAACGGGAAAGCGAGGTACCAGGCGTGAATGTTAAGATGTTCATATGATGCCACAGTCATGCTACTTCGTGCCTCCAGCCCGTGCACCGTCCTGAATGAACATAGTCATGATCCTTCCACCCTTGAACCAAAGGGAATCAGCATCAATTGCTTTCTCCTGTCATCAACCTCAACGTAAGCATAGGACACGTATACAACCAACCCATAAACCAAACAATGAAGACACAGGTATACATCTCCTGTCCTAAAACCCTGCTTAAAAAAGCAGAAAAGGGCAGCCATGGATTTGTCTCCAATGCGTAAAATAACCACAACGCATACCAGTTTACGCCCACGTGCGTATGAATTGCAATGATGTCTCTTTCACTACTAATTATGTTAATCTTCTGTGCTTAGTGTCTGTTAATCATGTGTTAATTATGTGAATTATGCGTGAATCATGTGTCTCTAGCAAATTATTCAAACTGGAGCCCGGGAAATCTATGCTGTCTATGAGCGTCAACAAACAGGAGCCACAGAAATACATACCTTCCTCATATAGACCTGTAAACAGGAGCAATGCACATGTGTGCCTTCCATTCAAAAAGCAAACGGTGCTCAAAGACACACTAGCTTCGTGGCCATACAGGAAGCCAAAGCGACATCCTGCTCACATCAGTACAGGAAACGAGTCTCATAATCCATAAGCGAGAGGTGAGGCCACAACAGAAAGGTACAGTATGTGATTCTCAGGAGGCAAAAGGAGTAATGAAATTGCATCTTCCTCCCTGAGAGCCAAGAGGTGGCGACACCTGCAGATCGCGACTGGAAGTCAATCAATAGCAACACAAATATTTCTCCCGAACCAATAAAGAAAAATAAAGACAAAAAAAAATAGTTATTTTTTGTCTGTGAGCGAAACAGGGACAACACAAATATGTTTTCCACCCATAAGCTGAATAAGAACAACATGGTTGTTTTTTCGTTCACTCATCACACAAAGGCCCCCACGTGTCTCCTGTCCACAGACCATGTGGGGACCAGACACATGCATTCTGTCTATGAACTTAGCAAGAGTCACATGTATGTCCATCCTTCTCGTCCATAAAGCAAACAGCAGTAACATGTCACTGCCCCATTTTTCCTTCAACCTTCCAACAAAATAGGGAAAAAGAGAGTGGCGATTTGTCTCGTCCATATACCTGACCTGCTCGTCCATATACCTGACCTCCTCGTCCATATACCTGACCTGCTCGTCCATATACCTGACCTGCTTGTCCATATATCTGACTTGCTCGTCCATATACCTGACCTGCGCGTCCATATACCTGACCTGCTCGTCCATAAACCCGACGTGAGTCATTTGTGTCTCCATATAATAGCCGGACAATAACTACCCAGGTGTGATCTCGTATCAAAGCCAACAGGAGTCACTTATATGTCTCTATCTCTCTCGTCCATTAGACGTACGAAAAAATGGACAAAATTTGCTGATGTGCAGCTTTGAAAAAAAAAAAAAATTAAAATAACCAATTTTCGTTCATAGGCCAGACTGGAGTCAGACGTGAGTCTCTCACCCATAAAATGTACAGGTCAAATGAATATCAAAATATTATACATGGAAAAAAAATAGAAATCACTATCATATTATAAAGCTGACGCCAAATCCCAATTTTTATTTCATCTTTTTTTTTGGTGCATTAAACCATCAGCATCAGGCGGAACATTATCAATAAATTCGTTTGAAAAAACATAAAAACAAATTTATGTATGTGTATTATTATTACTGGAGGTAGATTTTAAAAAGTAATTTCCTCATTTGCCATAAATAACGCCTACCTGTTTTTCAGACTTGTTGACTTAAAGTGTTATGTGTTTGGCTGTTGGCTGTAGAATGTCAAGCTATTGGCTGTAGAATGTCAAGCTATTGGCTGTAGAATGTCATGCTGTTGGCTGTAGAATGTTAAGCTGTTGGCTATAGAATGCTTGGCTGTTCCCTGTAGAATGTTTGGCTGTTGGCTGTGGAATGTCATGCTGTTGGCTGTAGAATGTTCAGCTGTTCTCTGTAGAACGTTAAGCTGTTGGCTGTAGAATGTTATGCTGTTGGCTGTCGAACATCATCCTCTGTTGAATGCCACACTTCTGGCTGCAAATTGCCACGCTGATGGCTGTCAGAAGCCACGCTGTCGACTGTCGAATGGCATCCCATCGGCTTCCGAATGGAAAACGTACTTCCCTTCATCAGAAAATCAGGACGAAAATAGAAATGCTCATTCGAACGTGATCAGTCTTCACGCTTGAGATAATGAGCTGGGAAATCTCATTTGTGAGGTGGGGATAGGCTGCTGCTCCCGTCGCCGCTCCTCCCGCCGCCGCAATATCCATAGAAATAGTTCATCCTTCGCCCCCCAGCAGCTGCTGAGTGTGTGAAGGGGATGCGATGATGTGTCAGGGAAACAGGGATGTTGGTAGAGCCGCGGTGGTGGCTCCTATCATGACCCAGACAAGAACTAATAATGCGTCTCGCGTCCATAAACCAAATAGAGGCAACATGTCACTGTTCTTCCCCGTCAGGGTACCATAGACACAGGTCGTTCGTAACACCTCCTCTGTGACTGGCCAGCGTTACATGCCGTTACAACCTTTGCGCTCGCCGTTACCAACATTGCCCCTGTCCACAGTTAGATCTAGCGTCTGGCTGGTAAATTGTTAGCTAAAATCGATTACAAACTTTTTTCTTTATTCAGGATTGTCCAACTGGTAGCACCTGTGTCTTGTTTGTGTTTCGCCAAAGTGTTCGAGACCTCCTCCGTTCCCTGGAGGCCTGCCAGCCAGCCAGCATCCCAGGTGCTCCCAAGCCAGACTTCGCGACTCAGACGCTCAACACAGCTTCCAGTGTCTTTTGCTGTCGACTTTGCTTATGTTCGGTCCTGTTTCTGATACTGGATAACGAATCTTTACGTTTTTGCACATCAGAGCTCAAGGGACGTCAGCAGACGTACGACAGTCTTAAAATATGCGTCAGAGGAAGGCGATTGATTCGTGGGTTACGAACGTCGAGGTTTAACATATCAAAGCTTACGAGACGCAAGCAAGACTTGCGGCAGTCTTAAGATTTATAACCATAATTCTGAACGTACTACAAAGGGTATGACTACAAAGCTTTCATTGAACTTGTCAATGAAGTATTATGAGTCAAAAAAGTCGACTGACTTGACGTTATAAGACCTAGATAGGAAAGTCTGAGCTTCTTATCGTCCTATAAGGACGAATATCCCTGTACTGTGTGTGTTTTTGTGAGTGTGTCTCAGTATAGGTATCATGCACGCGTATGCAAACGTGCGTGTAATCGTTCGTAGATTTGTGTACGGATGTTCGAAACTTTGCTTGCATTCGAGAGTTGGATTCTGGTCAGCAAGAATGCGTCAGGACCTTCAAGACTTCTTCTTCCTTCGCCTTTATTCGCTAAGAGCGTTGGTCGGTCACTATAAGGCATGGCAGACGCTCTTCCCTACTTGGTCTGTTGCTATAGCACTGTGATGCCCCACTCTTGACACTACTCCCTCAGGCACACAGTAACAACGGCTTAGCCTTGTCTTGCATCAACAGCCGGTAAATTTTCTTTTCCATCGTGTTGCAACAAGAGCTGGAATCCCAGTGTACTGTCAGGTCTAATCGCCCCTGGCGTAACAGATACCTTGGCTTCAAGGAGAGTGTAACGATGCGAATTTACTTCACAGCTGCGCTGGGATAACAGTCATCCCTTCCACAGCTGATGTGGATAGACAGATGTTCCTCGTACAGCTGTGGTGGAATGATCGCCACTTCTCTCCACCGCTGTATCAAGATAACAGCGACTCCCTCCCCACACGCCTCTTCCTTATCATCACCAGAATACCATTTTCCTCTACAACTGTTATAAGGCGACAGCCCTGCCTCCACAAATGCTGTCGTGGAATAACAGCTGCTTCCTCCACTGCTGCTGTGGAGTAACAGCTACTTCCTCTACTGCTGCTGTCGAGTAACAGCTGCTTCGTCTATTGCTGCTGTGGAATAACAGCTGCTTCGTCTATTGCTGCTGTGGAGTAAGAACTGCTTCCTTCACTAGTGCTGTGTTACACCAGCTTCTTCCTCTGCTGTGGAGTAACAGCTACTGCCTCTAGTATTGCTGTTCAGTGACACTTATCTATCCAACATCACTGATGTGAAACAGCAAATATTTCCTCCAGTACCGCTTCCGAACGACAGTTAGTTACTTGACTAATACTGTCCAGCGAAAAACCACCACTCTCTCACTCCTCTGGCTTTGCCCGTTGCTTGAGACGTACCTTCTCTACAAATTCACTGCATTGGTATACAGTTCCACCATATCTCCTGCGCAACAGCAGTAGTTTGCTTGAGAGCTGTACTGGACAAACAGCCATCTTCTCAGCACCTGCATTACCCTGATGAACATCTTGTAAGCCTGTAAGAACTAGCTGCCTCTTCGGAAGAATCAGTTTTCTTTTCTTTTCTTTTCTTTTTCTTTGCAAAATACCGTTGTATCTCCTCCAGACGTTCGCCCACCGTTTTCCTCGCCGCTGCATCTCTAAAGACTCGACCTCGCGTCATTACTTCTATTCGACCAGGGTCGTGGACCGGGGGGGGCGGGTCCTCACCCTGGTCTCGTTTGTCCTCCTGCACGGGTCGCTGCGCCGTCTCCTTGCATCGCGTAGTGTAAATATCTCAGTCAGCTTCAGTGGGTCACCCTCGCTACCCTCTCATTGCGATATCCATTTATCGGTATGAGGATTGTGGTGGTTACATCCTCTCCGTTGCCATCTCTCGGCTATGACTGGGTAATGGACTGTATTGTTCCGATAGCTGCGCCCTTTCACAGATTACAATGAATCAAAGGCTGCATTGTACCACGGGCTAAGCAAGAGGATAGTCTGCATCACCTCACAGTGGTGTACCGGTTAGCGTTGCTGACCCTGACGCATTTACGGGCCGCTCGAGGGGTCGAGTACGCACAAGTTCGAATCCTGATCGCGGTTGTCGGTCCATAGTGAACCCAGCTGTTCATCCTGCCCTGAGGGCTGGTCGATAAATTGGGTACCTGACTTAATCTAGAGCATATATATGTATATATATTTGTATATGTATGATGAGATTACCTTGATTAGGGCATTCAGTTGCCCGTGCACTCTGAGTTAACATACTGAAGAGAAATCTCTTCATTTTGTTATGGGCCGCATTTTGATCATGATAATGATGGACGTTGGCATAGCGGATCTGAGGAATAGATTAGGGTACACGAATGTCCTGTGAGGGTGTTCGATGTGAGGCAGAGACGAGGTCAAGGATCGGGAAGGCGAAGAGAACATTCCTGAGAAGGAAGACTTAGCCGACGTATAAGTCTATCAAAAGATGATTGTGAGGAAGGTGCCCTGGGGCTTTGGACTCTGAGGAAAGACGACACTGACTAGTCAGTAACCTTTGTGATGTGAGTGTTGAGAAAGATGTGGGAAAATGAGTTGAAAGATGAAGAAAAACTTCTTAAGGCGAAAGACAGGAAGAAAGCTAATGGAGATGATGATGGATGAGATGAGTCGTGGTGGGATGAGAAGAAGATGGGTCGCGGTGGACCACTCCCATTAAGAGATGAAGAGTAATAGAAGAAAATCGTTACTGAGGGAAGGATGGAAGAAAAGCTTCCTAACGACAGTAAGCGAGAATCAGTAAGATAGAGAGGGTGAACGAAAGATCATTCGTAGATATGGAGTGGAGACTCGAGAACACAAATGAAGGGGTGAAAGAGCGTAAGAGCCGAGGACTCGCCATGAAACAGAGAACAACTGATGATTACAACCCATTGTCTCGTCAACTGACCTGCACAATAACCTGCATTAACTTCTCGTCTTCGCCTTTATCACGAGCTGCATTGTGTCCTGGAAGGCATCCAGAGATCCAAGAAGAGTAACAGGTCAGATTCTGGAGGATATCCATCAGATCTCAGAAAACTCCTGGAAAACTCGAAGGGTCTCTCAGAAGATGCTTCGAGACAGAAAAGAAGAAATTGGTGGACTACCACCATGTTCTAAATGAGTTCCAGAAGACACCTTATTATTACCAGATGATTACTAAGGGTCACCAGAGGATCTTGCAAGAAGATAACGAGAGGAGAGTAATTCATTACCACATATGAGTAACTAGAGTGGTGAGTAAGCATATGGGAAGAGCTTCTGAGGAAAAACAGACTCGTATCTTACTCACTCAGTTTCTCTGGCGAAGACGTCTGCCTCACAAGCCGAAACGTTAGATGAATGAAACTCAGCAGCTCTACCCTGTGATTACTCACCACACCAATTCACGCAAGTGATGAGTAACAGTTTCTAACAGGATCTTCCTAAAGAAAGCATCAACTCCAGACATCTGTTTTGCCTCTAAGGTGCAGCGAAAACGCTCGGGAAAATAGCAGCAGCACAAGCAAAATGTTGAGGAACACGACAGAAAACTGTAATGATTACTACAACAAACTTTAATGATTACTACAACAAACTGTAATGATTACTACAACAAACTGTAATGATTACTACAACAAACTGTAATGATTACTACAACAAACTGTCATGATTACTACAACAAACTGTAATGATTACTACAACAAACCGAAATGATTACTAGACAACTGCGGGACAATGTTAGTCGACCCATCCCTCGCCCTCCTGTTTAATCTTTTCATGAGTGACGTAATCAACAACACCCTCTTGACCCCTGAGCCTATAAGAGGCGATCTATCTAAAGTGGATATGTAACTTTTGGGGATGCGTCAGGAAAAAGAGGTCTGAAACTATTACATATGCCACAGTGCACTATGGAGGAGTTATGGACACAACGTCCTCAGTTAAAGGAACTTGAACGTATGTGGATTCAGAGATGCAAAAGACATAAACGATGGTTTTAGTTAGCATAATATGTTAGAGAAGAGACTCCTTAAGGCCTCCCTGGAAGAGAGGAAGGGTAAGCTGCAATGCTATGACATTCTTTAAACCTTATGGGAAGAAGACACCAAAACCCTCCCCTTACCACCCACTCACGTTCCACCAGTCTGCTGCTACATATTACCCCATGTCTTTCTGCCGTATGCAAAATGCTCTTGTGTGGCTCGCAACATGCGAAGAGTGTTCCTCAATAAGGTTTGTCCTGGGTACGTAATCATTGTAATTTGAAAGACTCTCTCTCTCCCACACACACACACACACACACACACACACACACACACACACAC
>JAUUDY010593138.1:0-10173 GCA_032361765.1 Panulirus inflatus | reverse complement strand
CACCACACACACGGTCACTTTCCGAGAGAGGTCAATACGCCAAGCGTACCTGCAATCCCTATCCTCCCGTCTCTCCCCCAAATACTGTGCTTTTCTCTCCCATTCCACGGAACCTGTCTCCTCCGTCCCTTCCCCACCCCACTTTCCTAGGCTTATCTTTCCTCCCCTTCCCCTTGTGTCGTGCGTGTTATGTCTTCCCTACCTTCGTCCAGCGTTTGTATCCCCGCCCCTACCTGTCATACAGTGCTTGAGTCACCCTTCCTCTCTCACCCAGTGCTTGCCTATCTCATATTCTACCCCCCTGTACAATACATGTGTCACCACACTTTCCCCTTCGTTTCACCAAACACCTTCCCCTTCATTTAATGATCGGCTTCCCCTCTCCTTCCCTCCTCAACCAGTGCTTGTCTCCCCTCTACTCCGTCACGCCTGGTTTTGTGTCTACCCCTCACCAAGTATTTTCCTTGATCCTATTCGATTAATTCTTTGCATCGACGGTATGACCCTTAAAGACCAGGTATGAGGTCAAGCTATCATACCCAAGGGCATTAGCCATAGTCCACGATCGTAGGCTCGTGTTCAACATGCGTTACGTCTGGCACATTTTACGTCTGCTTCGTCAAATGGACTACTTTTTTCCTGTCCTAAATTCCAGGGCGGTTACATCTCTTGCCAGCAATCACTCAGGCGACGTCCTCGTTCCTCCATCAGGAGTTTTAGGTCAGTGGGAATGAGAAGAATTTTGTCATAAACCTGATTAAATTTTTTTTTATGTCTGACTATCGTCCACTGTCGGGGCCAACCCACAGCTAAATGATTCGTTGTCTGCCAAGGTCACGTACCCTCGGGAGCAACTGAGGTTCTAGATTTAACTTTAAGCGGTAACATCCCTAAAGAATCACACGCAAAGGTCGGATAAAAATGGTAACTATAAAAGATGAGTAAGGATAAGACTAACTCCCCTCAGTTCATGAGCGTTACAGATTTGTCGCTAAGTTTATTTGCAGATGCAAACTCAATGAATACTATGCATTCTGGTACACAAAAGTCGGTCAGTGCCTGATTTTATACTTGTCATAATTAATTGATTAACCCAACTATTCTGAGGACCAGCCACACGAGGATTGGCCGTTATGATACCTACCTTCGTGGTATAGCGAAGCTTCGGAGCTCAACTTCCTACCTTCGTCTTTCCTTCCTCCTATAACCTTTCCACCTCCCAAGAGTCAGGTCTACCGAAGTCTGAAGAGATCCGAATAATGTCCTCATCTATCTTGTGTTCTATTCTCTTTTTACCACATATAGCAATGACTGGAGCATGATCTGCTCAAGCCATGCTGGACACTTTATAAATAAAAAAAGGTCAAAACTTTCATCATACTAAGTTTATAAAGCTCTCCGAATATAATGAACTCCCTGGAGCAAATCTGATCGAGACACAGCAGCATGGACAGTTTGTTTTCTAAATATATTCATTCTTATTCCTAGCGAGTCAAGATGGAGGTGAAACTAGCGGACATTAAGATTTCATATGCTTGCTTCTTTGTTTAGGGTCAACCGAGCAAGTATCTATGCACCAGCGTTTGACACGTGTCTGGTGTTGACTTTTATCAAAACATATTGCCATCAATTACTTCATTCGTCCGTTGGTCTGTCTGTGCTATTATAATCAAATTGTGGTTATTGCCATCATGTGCATATGGGTAATTAATCATATATAAACCCATGTTATGATGACATTTCTGTAGCTTTCTGATTGCAACAATGGGTATCGAAAGTCCACATGAAATCGTTTAATGTGCTCTGCAAACGTTATCGTAGAAAGCGTCCTATGACAAGCAACTTCAGCAATTAATGTATCTATTTAATCATCTCTTCCCTATTGAGCTGAATGCGTCCTAAGTTGTATATCTTTGGGAAAAGAGATAAAGAAAAAAAATCGATGAACGTGCAACTTGTAAGATGTCGGCATAAGATCGATAATCATTTAATTAATCAAACAGCGAGGTACATTTGTACGATAACTTTTCCCCGGTCGTGGCATCGAAAACATCACTCAAAAGCAATAACTCGACTGCGCAGAAAAAATTATACCAACAAAAGCTATTAAATCTACAAGTGGAGACTTTGTATACAAAATGCTACTGAAAATCTACAGATCAAAGGTATTAATTTGCATATGACCTTGGAACACGAAGGTAACATGGTTCAGCGTTTTTACAAATTTGTAAATGAAATCACCGACATCAAACCTCTGAATCTTAAGGAAAATACTTGATATACTCCCATTATCACGTGAAGTACAGAGTAGCAGTAGATCTGGAGAATTGTGATTCGTGTCTGAACTCGAAACCGGAGCCACGAGTGGTTGTCCGTGTGTGCGTGTAATCATCATACTCTTGATGCCTCGGAGACATTTAGACGTAATACTGCAAATCTAATGATAATCATTAATATATTAACACACGCAACGATGTGCGAATTATGAGTTCACGTTTATCTACGCAATAGTTAAACAGTTTGAATGTCATGAATATAAAGAACGAAGTGAAAAGGTAAGTTGGGTTCCACTAGGCTGTGAATATCCTCGGCATCTGTCCATGAAATGTTATTACATTTCTGCTGATATCTCAGTGATAATACACTCCTAACTCTAACTCGCGCAAATTCAAAATAGCTTCTACTTCACATCTTAAAAATTCGTGGGACATGATTACTTTTCGTAGAAACTCACATACAATACATACATGCGGAAATGATAGGTCAAAGATATCCTAGTTTCGACTAGAAAAGCCATATATTATCATTGTTATTTGCTTGCGACGTATGCAGATTAATTTCAAGTCATTAAACACTAGTTAAAGGAATTTTGAAATGGATCTTGGCTATGACAAACACCCAAACCTTAATAAAAATTAATTATCACTGGCTTCAGCAATGACCATCGTATGACGAACCATCGCCACTGTCATGTTCTAGCCTTCGTAAGACAATCTCACACAATTCATAAAATGGTTCACAGGTCTGCCACGCGACATGTAACTTCGTAATGGCACTACATTATCCCATCTTATGTAAATGAGTACAGTTATCAAGGCCATATTTCATCTTAAACAACCCAGAACCTTCTGATTTAACATAATTTGCCTCTGATAACTGTGATGAATGAGATTGAAATGATCTTTATATTTGGATTACGCAATTTCCTTGAACGAACACTTGTATAACTTTACCTTAATCAAGTTACACGGTGTTACTTTGCTGTTAGCCTTAAAGCTTGTAATTTATGAGTAAAATTCAACGAGTTCATCTATGCAATCGTTCCCTAAATGTGTACATAATGTATGTGCCTTACATTCAGCATATTGATAGCTATAAATACAGGTCATTACTGACAAAGACCTCAATACGGACAAGTTATGAATATACGATAAAAGAGACAGCAAACAGGTCGCAAACGCTGGCCCGTATGAGGAATCTCTCACGTCGTAGCTCCTATAAGGCTGTGGAGCTCCGCCAGTTCTTTTGTCACTTGTTAGGCTACCCTCACCGTCACACATCCTCACCTATGCACCTATGCAATACCCTCTAGGGCGTCAAAGGCTAACCCCAGTAACCCTAGACCAGCAAGAGCGTGACAATCCACCTACATAGGCCGCTACACTCGCAGGTCGTGACGCATCTACCGCAACACCCATAGATCCTCACTATGCCTCTACACCACGCCGCTACACCCAACTACTCCATCCTTGCGCCTCCACACCCTGTCACACCTCAAGCAACACACCACGCCTCAACCACAACCCTGAAACCGTCGGAGCTTCAACCACAACACTCCTAGATCATTCTAATCCACCAGACCCTAGCCACAAGTTCCTGTCAGAGTGCCACATTCCAGTCACCAGGACTGGGGCGTAGCTCGGCATCACTGCAGCCAGCGAGGCAGTACTGGAGGGAGGGAGTGACTAACACGTCTGGTATTCAACAACTTCCCTCCCCAGGTGACGCCTCTCCCCCCGACTCACACCCTCCTCGCCACACCTGCTACAAAGACCGATTTTTTTTTTCTTACTCCTATCAACGGCTCTCCAACTGGGTACACGTCAAATACTTAATTCATATTCCCACACATAAACCCTCCATTACTAAGCAATGTCCAGTATGTTGAATTAGCAAATTTCAGCGTGTCCACGCACACACACACACACACGCATGGTTTATGATCGATGCATTTCAACTCCCGTAAACGTAAAAAGAAACGAGGATGGGTCGCCAAATTTCAGGAAACTTCAGAACAAATGAGAAGGGGAGGGAGTAACTGTATCACGGCAAACATGGATACCAAAATCTTCAATGAAACTATCATCAGCGTATATGAAAATCAGGCCAACACTAGAAAATGCTTCTCATGTTTGGTCACCGCATTTAAAGCACAAACAGTAAAGCAGAACGTCCAGAGGAGGGCAACAAAAATCATACAATACCAGAATTAAGCGAGTTGGAGTTACGGTGAGCGGTTAGGTGTCATTTATTTGCCCGTCATGGAAGAGAGAAGAGTAAAGGATGACCTGATCACAGCCTTCAAGATTTTAGACCAGTCTGACGAACCATCTTGTTATCATTCTACGTAAACCGGAATTAGTGGCAGCTCAGAGGCTTGCAGAAGGTCCGGGTCAGCCGACGCTGCCCTCATTGAGCCTAGTATTGATTCCCAGTGTCCATCTTCGGGCAGGAACGCCTGACATGGCTCGGCCAAACGGTGGAGGTCATTGTACCTTCCTATCACGGTTGCCAGTGAGACACAAAGGACGCCTTGTCTTATTTCAATAGCCGTCATAAAGAGCAAATTTCATCTTCGATATTCACATATTCAAAGAACGCTTTCTAAATCTAAACATAAAAACCAAACCATTCTCAAGTACCAGTCTTTGTTATCACCCGTGTGGGTTACTGTCCTGTAAATTTCTTGGTCACACGACTTTCCTATTTTTTCTTGTTAGAAAAAAAATCCGCATAATTCGAGTCCCTAAGATGGGTTACGTAGCGAGCGAATACTGGTACATTTAATGACATATCGATATCAATATGAGGAATATTCATAGATGTTTACGTTTTTCTTCTAATAACCTACTATACCCAAGACATTCCGAACTAAAAAGAAGCATTCACAAATACAAGAGACATTCTAAACTTAACTTGCAACTAAAGAAGAAGCTTCGTCAGGCTGTGACCAATCTAAACTCTACTAGTCATCACAGACGAATCCAGTCCCATACTGTACTCATCATGTGAGATTTACTTTACTCAGCCTTCTCTATGTCAGTTAGGCAAAGCATAGCTGTCTAAATTTTCTAAATCATTTACAGTTATCTGTGTCTAGTTATCATGATGATTGTACACAACACAGCCACATTATTGTTAAGTCTACGTCCCTTATTCTTAGGACCTGATAGAATGGCGACCCAAAGTTTAATATGCATTGTGATCAGGTATCATTCATTTTAATGATAAAACACCATATGAAAGATTATGAACGTTACTTTCATTAGCTTAAGTAAAATGTTAAGAACTCGCATCTGTACATGAAATTCAACACAGAAAAACTTTACACTACGGAGTGGAGACTCCATGTGCAATTTAAGAGTTACCCCAACGTCGTTCTCTCAGAAAAGTCTTCATGGAAAAGAAAACGAAGCTTGTCTTAGCATGACTATACAAAAATGGTAAACTCTTCAGTGGGTATGCGTATATCCAAATGTTTTACTGTAATATTCCATAAAAAGAAGACTACATGAGATAAGGTCCAGTAATAACAGAATAATTAACTTGAAATGACAATGAAAAGAATATAACTACTGTGTTCTGAATTATCACCGCGGATCGATGAAAATGTCAGGGGTGAACGTACGCCAAGTCAATACATAAATGCATGACACAACATATTTTCGCTGTCTTGAGAAATCCAGCTAAAAATATGAACAAAAATGTGAAGAATTAAGCGGGAAAAAAGTGCCAAATCCTACAGACCAGGAGCTCTGGAATTCCAGGAGAACAAAAATAAATGATACACAGCATTTTTAGCACAAATCAAATTAGATGAGGGAAAAAAGAAATAGCTGATATAAAGAGAAATCTGATTATTAAGCTGCAGGCAATAAATCAGATACTACAGAGAAACACAACCACAGAACCTACAAGTGAAACAAGTGCTATGAGGAGAAATACAATGAATACAACAGCTGGTGTAAAATGAAATACAACAGTGTAGCCTGTCGATAAATTAGGTGATAAACTAAAACAACGATGGAGTTGGAGTTAACAGATAATTATTATCTGTAATCAAATGAAGTACAAAGATGGAACCCTCGTTAAGTCTAACTGGCCTTTAACGTCCACGATATAATACATCAACGGATTCACTGCACACCGCTTCATTCAGAGGTGGCAATAATGTCTGCACCACTGTTCAAAGGTGCACTTGACGTGGTCAGGTAATCAGTTCCCCCACTGCGGACTTACTCGAACTGTTGATTACAATCTGTGTTAGTTCATGGCATGCACGTGTTGAACAACAGAAATATAAATACACCAGACATAATTCTTCCTATAGTATTGATCCGAGTCGTATTTCGCCCTCTCATTACACTCGTTGAAAATATTTATGAAAGTAACAAGAAAAAAAATAATGTGACCATGAATGTAACAGAGAGGAATGAGGGAGACAGAGAATATTCCTGCCGTGTCTTGGAGGTGAGGAGACAGTTCGAACAATCGGGCCGCTGGTGCAAACAGACGGGACGGAGTAAGTAATAGTGACGTGTTATAAGAGACGTGGGGATGTCAGGAGGTGTGACAGAGTGTGCCAAACCAAACATCTTGAAGTGGAGAGGAAAATCAAACACGGGAGCGAGGCGGAGGGAAATGGAATGAGAGGGAGTAAGCCGGTAGGCATCCTGAGATGGTTATGTGAGGGATTATACTGGGGAGAAGAGCTAGGGAAGGGTGAGGGAAGGAGGCAGCACGCCCGAGAGGAGTACTTGGATAAGGAAGCCTGGAGGCTCTTCTGTCTTGGGCACACTCCCCAAAGAGAGGGAAGTTCCTATCATGAACGAAGCGTCGAAGAAAAAGACAGGCTGATGGAAAGATATAGATAGATAGCTAGACAGATAAGAATATAGATGAGGAAAAGACATTTACATGGATACATAAATACAGATAAAGAGAGAGACATATACCGTTTCCTACGTAGCTCAGGTATCAAAAACCTGTCTGTGGATATTTCAAAAGCATATCTGAGACATGATTCTGTGATTCACAAAGTACCCTCGGGTTTTTAGTCTTGAACATCATTCGTTTCTATTCTTCACACCTTTCCTGTGACAACCCCCACCAGGCTCCTCCCAGAGGAACCTCACATGACACGCTCCGACATACCAGCTCGACCAACTGAAACTGATCTCTACGTGAGTTTGGAGATTATAAATCCGAACTACTGAAACAATGGGATAAAAAAAGACTTTTTGAACAGGCTTAGGGTCAACCCCAAAACAAAAAACCTGATGCAAATGTTTCGCTCTGTAACTCAACGGAAATATAACGAAATTCAATCTAATTTCATTTTACCTATAGAGAAAAATCTTGTAATGCACACGCGCAGCCATTTTCTTACATGTTTTCTCATATTATACATAACAGCGAAGGTTTTATACGAGTGGTATATATAAACAATGGGTCAGAAAGGACAAGCGTCACCAGATGGCAGTGTTAAAGGGGCGTCTTTTTCCAGTGCGTGACGACGCGACGGAGAACGTATCGCTCCTGATACCAACATAACAACAGTACCGGAGAGCGACGTCTATTTCGGGCGGTGACGGATCATTCCACGTAGAGCATCGCGTCGTGTCGCCTGACTCGTGGTGGAAAGTGTTGCACCAGTGGCGGGATGTGACGTCACCCACACACACACACACACACACACACCCACACACACCTGCTGAGGAAACCACTTTACACAATACAAACTCCAGTCTTATGATAAATACTTCCATGTGTATTTCTCCTCTTTTTCTCTCGATTCATCTGTATCTCGGCTTCACACTATTGACACCTTCAGCTGATGTGTGTCGAGCTGGTGAAGATCTAGACGAAATTATAGGTACTTCCTCCTACTTAAGTACGTACGTAAGTCTCAATGATGTGAAGGCGGTTTGATATCGGTATATGAACCCTTATAAGCACGACGGAACGACCCCTCTGAGCAGGATGACACGACCTTTCTAACCTGACGCCTTAAGGGTTATAATACCCGATGGGTCATACCGACGTGCGACTGAGGACCAGGAATTGCCGACGGTCACACAGGTCCTCGTGAACGGCGACTCTGGCACTCGCGCCACGCATCCGACGACAAGTTGTTGAGGGAGTGACCATTCCCAGGCACTGACCTGGGCGAAAAGAAACCTCACCGCTTAATATATCTCCCACCGCGGACATAGTTACTACATGCGTGAGTTGCATGTATCAATCTAGTAACAGTGGCAGAGAGGAGAAACGGTTTCGTGTGCTTATCAAGGAGCGTGTTAAATTATGGTTTTGAGTTATCACGAAAAGAATTACATGAATGAAAGCAATTTAGAGCGACTGATTAAAAAAGTTTTAAGAAAACAACATCAACAAGTAAATTACTTGGCTCTAAGAAGACCTTTCCTTGCAAATACAAGACTTAGTATTTCAACGAAACTGTAGCTTGGCGGCGTAAAGCAACGCCAGGGGCCACACCCTGGCCGCCCTCCCCACCAAAAGGCATCACCAGAGGGGAAGCGGCGACACTTGGTGACCTACTCTCTCGTCTTCCGAGAATTCCCCAAATTAAACCCTCCCTCAAGACGCCCCTACCACAGTGTCGGGAGGGACACGTGGAAGGACATGGGACGAGGAGCGCTACTGCGGGGTGAGGAGTGAGGTGAGGCAGGAGGGTAGAAGCGACAAGGATAGTGTGAGGAGTGTGGAGGAAGTGCAGGGAGACAGACGCGATGATGGTGAAGAAAAGGAGGATGAAAGACCTGGAAACAAACGAAGAGTAGTGGAACAAGGATACTGCGAGGGGGATTGAGTTAAAGAGGGCCAGAAAAAATAGACAATGGAGGCGGACGGTGGAAAAAATGGAATGTGGTGAGCCTTGAGGAGGACACGAAAGAAGAATAGAATCAGCGTACGATAAAACGGCGTCAAGATGGAACAGACACGAGTACTGAGCAAGTCTGTCCTGTCACCACCTACATCAACAGACTCTGTTCGTGATAGTGTGGTATAACAGACACAACCATCATGTATTGTGAGACTCGTCTTGCTTCTAGTTCAGCATAACAACTTGTGGTCACTGTCTGGCCACAACGACAGTAATCATTGTGAACTGCGCTGGGAGGAGCATCCGTTATTTTCCACACGTACCATGATGCTACTCAGCTGGTGGTGGGGTCCTTGTGTGTACATCTACTCTGGTATTGACCAGCAGTGATGATAAATACGTCACGTACTCTTTTGATATGCAGCCATTGAAAAATAAATAGAAGACTGAAATGAATATCCTTTTAACCTTTGCTGACAACTCCTGAGTTGTCCACGCCCCCACTATCTCAGTGAACCGGTTCAAATGCATCCTCGTCCTAATACTTTATGTGTGTGACGTACATATCAAGGGTTTCGGCTTAAGGACTGATCATACAACAGTCGAATCAATAGATACAACAACATAAATTCTTCTCCCGTATTCTGTCTTCTCACAATTCTCCTTGTCATCGTCTTTTGTTCCTTATTCCCTATCCCATCCCGCTCGCCTTCCTTATCCTATAGTCTTTCCTCCTTTCTCGTGTGTCTCCCGCCCGCTCCTCCTTCTGTTGCACCTCCCACTCCACCACCATCTCTCACTCATCTTCCGTCCTCATGTTTCATCTCCGTCAACCAGCCCCCTCCCTCTCCTCTCACCTCCCCCTCCCCTCCACGTTATACAAAGGGCAGAGTCATCAAGGTCGCCAAGGGTATAATGTCTTGTGTCTGGAGGGAAGGTGTGGATGAAGTCAGCAGGAGGAAAGATGTGGAGGGCGGCTGTGGAGGGAAGGTTTGGAGAGTTCCAGAGAAGGGAAGGGAAGGGAAGGGAAGAGGATATGACTGGGC
>JAUUDY010593128.1:0-10173 GCA_032361765.1 Panulirus inflatus | reverse complement strand
GCTTGGCGCTGGACGGCGGTACTAATGTGTGATGTTGGGATCTAAATAACTTTGTGAGGTATTGGCACCTGATGAGGTGGATTGTCTCCACGAAACATTTGCCACATGTACAGAAAAGTTTCATGTTAAATAAAATTGGAGAAACTCCTACTGAAGAGCGATTTCACCTTCATAACTTTCATTACGGACAAGTGCGATCATCATACCTATATATGCTAGTATGTGTGTGTGTGTGTGTGTGTGTGTGTGTGTGTGTGTGTGTGTGTGTGTGTTCCGGGTAGAGAGATTTCCATTCGTGTGGCACGTTTCATAACCCTGTATGTATGGAACAACTCTTTAATCCTATGTGAGTGTATCTTACAAATAAAGTTGCCTAATGTCGACTCTGGGCAACATGGTGGTTTTCTTCGATGAAAGTCATGCCGATGATATCAATGTTTACCAAAATGGAACTTAACCCAACCTTAACTTAACTTCATATTATACACATGCATACACAGAACAAAGAAAGGGGCCAAGTGACAATATTACCTCTAAGGCCAGTCCTCCATTCTTCACGCTACCTCGCTAAAGCGGGAAATGGAGAATGTATGAAAAAATATTCATACTTGTTCGCCGTCCTTCATTCCCGACGTCACCCTGCCCTACAGAAAACACTACAAATACAGAGAAAATAATGACACACATCTCTTCTTCCCAACACCTGATCACCGCTTCCTTCGTCAGCGAGGTAGCTCCAGGAAACTTATATAGAAAGGCTACATCGGCTCACATCCATACATGAGCTGTTATGTGTAAGGCACCGAAAACATATCTCCCTATCCACATTCAGGCCCCACAGACCATTCTATGGTTTACCCTGGACATTTCACATGCCCTGTGAAAGGACTTGTAGCATAATAAAATTATCATAGATTCTATACATACACACACAGTAAATACAATTGTCCTTAGAACCATTTACTTCAGGAGTTAAGGATTTCTCGAACGTTGGTTAAAACTTGAAAATGACGTCCCTACAAACCTGCAAGTTGACAAGCCTATATAGCCTAAATAACCAACCCACCTGATGTCCTTTAGCTCACTGGCCTTTGAAGCCCCAATTTACATCCATCCAGCGAATCCCTGAGTCTTCAGCCTTATATAGTTATATTTACTGTCATCAGTGATGGAAAGAACTTTGAAATAATGAATATCATCTGCCATAGTAAGTGCCTCAAAAGCCCCAAGAATAAGCGACTGTATTCACTGCATGTTTACCTCCTCAAGACCATGAATTCAGTTGAACAATTCCCTGCAGGTCAAAGGTCACTGCAGGGCACTGTTCATTTTCATTGTACTTTATTTTTCCCTACACTCTCATCTTCACTACACTACACTTTTATCCTCACTATACTCTGATCTTCATTACACCTCCTGTGCCACTAAATAACCTTTGATGAAGTCGTTTCTATTTGTATCTACTTCACCTTAATAAAGGATAATTTCCTTAACCTGTATATTCTTGCTGCTGGTTCTAGGTATGTCTTTAAATATATCGACGACTGAATTTCCTCTTTCCTTGTTCAACTCGCTGTTTAATCCAACTATGAAGAGTCAACAGAAGAAGATGATGTCGGCCTGGGCCAAGAAGAGAGGTATTAAAGTTCTGAGCGAAGACGAAATAGAGAGACTCCTTCGGGAAGGCAAGAAACGAAGGGTTATGATGGGAGGGTTCAGTTAGTGTATCAAACTTGAGGTAGATGGACAGTCGCTGGTGCTGAAGACTTTTAAAAGAAACCATTACAACGGGATGATGAGGGAGCTGCGAGGCCTACTGAGGGCCAAGGGTCCGGGAGTGCAGGAACTATACGCCATTTGTCCAGGGAGACATATAATCATCTCTAAGTATGCTGGTCGCATGCTGTCCCACCACATAAAGCAAGGACAACTCTCCAGGTATAAAACTGCTTATATTCTGGAAAAAGTACTGAAAACCACTCATAGAGTACTGACGAACGCAAGCCTGTGCCATAATGATATCAAGCCCAGCAACATCTGCGTGAAGAATGTCAAAAGCATGCGGCCAAGAGTCACACTAATTGATTACGGTCTGGCTTCGAGTATCGGCAAAAGGGTGTAGTGCAAAGGGCCCTTTTGGTACAGGTAGTAGTGGGTCGCTCCGGAGCTCATGTGGAGCGGCACCTGCTCTAAAGAGTCGGACATTTTCTCTCTGGGTTACGTAGGCAAAAGACTTTCCATCCCAACAAGAGCGTTCCCTCCGTGTGTCCAGGAATGGGTCAGCGACTGCCAGAGCCATAACCCGAAGCGCCGGCCTCATCTTGAGAGCGGAATCAAGTTAGTGAAGGCATACAGGCAAGCTGTTCAGAGAGTCTCGATGACTCGCTCTCGCAATGTTCACGCTAAAAGAATTTGAAGCCATTTAGTGATATTCTACTGCTGAGATCCTTATGTATGGCTGACATCACGATCTTACCATCAATAGCTGAATTATCCCCATTGTTGCCATTGTAGAATCTCAATGCTTGCTGATGGGAAATATACATCCTAAAATCAATCATATGAATTTACATTTTACATATTTTTCATGCACAATAATCATCAGTCGGTATCTCAAATGTAAACGTCAGAGGAGACAATAAAGATGAAAGAAAAATTCAAATGGTATTTGGCCAACCAGTCAAGGTCAGGTGAAAGGCGGGTTATAGGTCAAACACCAGTACGGTGAAGATACAATATTCTTGACCCATAAAGGTCAGTTGTCGTTCGCCGATGATACAGCTCTGGTGGCTGATTCGAGTGAGAAACTGCAGAAGCTGGTGACTGAGTTTGGAAAAGTGTGTGAAAAAGAATGATGAGAATAAATGTGAATAAGAGAAAGTTTATTACGCTCAGTAGGGTTGAGGGTCAAGTTAATTGGGAGGTAAGTTTGAGTAGAGAAAAATTGGAGGGTCAAGTTAATTGGGAGGTAAGTTTGAGTAGAGAAAAATTGGAGGAAGTGAGGTGTTTTAGATATCTGAGAGTGGACTTGCAGCGAATGGAACCATGGAAGTGGAGGTGAGTCATAGAGTGGGGGAGGGGGATGAAGGTTCTGGGAGCAACGAAGAATATATGGAAGGATAGAACCTTATCTCGGAGAACAAAAATGGGCATATTTGAAGGAATGGTAGTACCAACAATGTTATATGGATGCGAGGCATGGGCTATAGATAATTTGCACGGAGGAGTGTGGATGTGTTGGAAATTTATCCCCTGTTCCAAAAGAAGGAACAGAGAAGGGGTCCAGGTGAGGATATTCCCGAAAAGGCCCAGTCCTCTGTTCTTAACGCTAGCTACACCGCTAATGTGGGAAATAGCGAATATGTATGGAAAAAATGTATATATTCATACTTGTTCGCTGTCATTCATTCCCGACGCCACCCTACCCTACAAAAAAACACTACAAATATAGGAAAAAAAAAATGATACACATATCTTCTCCCCCACACCTGATCATCGTTTCCTGCGTCAGCGAGGTAGCGCCGGGAAACTGATAGAGAAAGGCCACATCGGCTCACAGCCATACATGAGCTGTTCTATGTTTTACCCCGGACGTTTCACATACCCTCTGAAAGGACTTGTAGTATAATTAAATCATGGGCTCTATATACATATCATAAATGTAATTGGAATGAGAATCATTCTCTTCAGGTGTTAAGAATTTCTCGAACGTCTTCAGCATTATGTAGATATATTTACTGTCATCAGTGATGGAAAGAACTTTAAAATAATGAATATCATCTAACATATTAAATGCCTCAAAAGCCCCAAGAATAAGCGACTGTATTCACGGCATGTTTATCCTCTTCAAGACCATGAATTCAGTTGAACAATTCCCTGTCTGATTGAAGGTCGTGATTCCGGGTCATGACTCTGGCTTCTGATCATCCAGTCTCGTAAGCCAGGAGGTAAGAGTGACCTATTGTTACCGTTTATCCTCCTGCCCACGTAACCCAGGCTGTACACTTCCGACTTCTCGGAGCAGACACCTCTCTTCGTCAGCTCTGGTGCAACCCACTCCTTCCGGCGAAAATACATCCCGTGCCAATATGTCAACTTCCCAACACTCGACGCCAGACCATAATCTATCAGGGTGACCTTCGGTTCCACACTCTTCATGTCAGCCACGCAGATGTTGCTGGGCTTGAGGTCGTTGTGGCAGATGTTTGCTTCAGTCAGTACCCTGTCGGTGGTTCTCAATATACATCTCATAATGCGAGCGGCCTTATTTTTGGACAGTCCTCGTTTTATCACGCTGGACAAACTATCACCAGCATATTTAGAGAGCATAACGTTCTTCTGTGGACATATGGCGTACAGTTCCTGTACCCCAGGACCCTTAGCTCTCACCAGACCTCGAAGCTCTCTCATCATCGAGGTGTACGGATTCCTCTTGAAAGTCTTCATAACCAACCACTGACCATTGATCTTCAGCACGATACATACCCCAAACCCTCCCTCCATCATGCTCCCTCGCGTTCTTCTACTTTCTCTCTCCAACGTCCTCAACTCACTTGCTCGTAGAACTTTGACGCCCTTCTTCTTGGCCCACAAGATCATCTTCCTCTGCTGTTCAGCTTTCATGGCTGAGGTCAGCAGGAACTTTTAAATATATCAGTAATCCAATGTACCTCATAGGTTTCAATATTCTAGATGAATAATTATAATCTTAGTTAAGTTGGAATTAATACCGGGAATACCGAGCATTCCATATATCATTCCTTAATATGTTGTGATATGTTGTTAACTGATATCATCATTATGTCTGTGAAGTGAGAATAAAGATTTAGAAGTGCAGAGCTATGTATGGGTAGTGATGTTACGGTATATATAATGAGAGATCTGAGGGGTGATGTTACAGTAGATATAATGATAGGTATTTGTCATAATGTTACAGTAGATATAATATATGTGTGTCGTGATGTAACAGATATAGATATGTATGAGTAGTGAAGTTACAGTGAATATAATAATACGGTCTGTGTCATGATGTTGCTGTGGGTGTAATGACAGGTCTAAGATATAATGATAGATATTTCTGATAATGTTACAGTAGTTATATTATGTCTGTGTGGTGATGTAGCAGATATGATGTTATGTTTGTGTAGTGATGTTACACTGGATATTATGATACGGTCTGTGTCATGATGTTGCAATGGATTTAATGATAGGTCTGAGATATAATGATTGGTATGTGTAGTGATGTTACTGTGAATATAATAATACGGTCTGTGTTATGATGTTGCAGTTGGTGTAATGATAGGTCTAAGTGGTGATGTTGCAGTAGATATGATAATAGGTCTCTGTGACGGTGTTGCGGTAGATGTATAATGATGGGTCTTAGTGGTGATGTTGCAGTAGATATAATGATAGGTCTGAGTGCTTATGGCACAGTAGATATAATGATAGGTCTGGATGGTTATGATACAGTAGATATAGTGATAGTTCTGGGTGGTTATGATGCAGTAGATATGATGATAGATCTGGCTGGTTATGATGCATCAGATATGATTATAGGTCTGGGAGACATTAATGGATTATATTCCAATAGGCGGGTGTGCAAAAGAGAGACTCTTGGATGTGAATGTGCTCAGAGGAGCAGGTGATGGGACGTTTCATCATTAATACCTGGTGGGGGCGAGGATGAAGACCTGTAGAGACTTTCACTAAAGATAAGAGAATATGAATGAGATGATGGTAGTGAAGGTATATGAGCCTGGAAAAGAAAGAGGCTTGTATGAGGAAATATCAAGATAAACTGGCAATATAATTATAACAAATAGTGAGAGCAAACGAAGGTAAGGGAGTGGGTGAAGAATGGGTGTTGTTCAGGGAAGAAGTTCTAACACGTGAGAGATTAATGTGTGGCATGTGAAAGCTGGGAGGTGGGCTGATGAGAAAGGACAGTAAATGATGGGATGAAATTAATATGCTAGTGAAAAGACAGATGCTTGGGCGCTCCTTTAAGGGAAAGAGTGCAAATAACTGGGAGATATACAGGAGGAAGGTGCAAGGGACTTACAAATAGTGCAAATGAGAGTATGGGATGATCGAATATTACCAAACTTTAAGGACACTAAGACAAAACGTTTTGGAAGGAGGTTAATACTGTGACACAAAAAAGAAAATGAATGGGAACATTGGTGAATGGATTAAATAGGGAAAAGTGAACAAGCAGTGATGAGGTGAAGAGGAGTTGAGTTTTTCAAGGACTATTGAATGTGTTTGATGATAGGGCTACAAATGAAGGGTGGTTGGTTCAGGACGGTATGCGATGTGACAAAGTCAGGGGAAGTGGATTTGGTGAGGAGGTGGTGAAAGCCTTGCATTATATGAAATGTGGCAAGGCGGCTGGAGTGGATGGTACTGCAAGTGAATTTCTTAAGAAAGAGGATGACTGGGTTGCTGATTGGTTAGTTAGGAATTTTCAGTGTATGTAAGGATGAATCATGGAAAAGGTGCCTGGGAAATGGCGGAATGCATGTATATGGCAAGAGGGACAAAGATGAGTGTTCCAATTAATGAGATATAAGATTGTTAAATGCGGCTGAGAGGTACGTTGTAAAAAAATGTGGTGATTGAGACGCTGATGACATTTTACGTAAAGAGTATCAGACTGGGGAGGTACAATGTGGCATCAGGAGTGGTTAAGGACGTGTGGATCAGGTGTTTGCCTTCAAAAATGTGGGAGAAAATTCTTACATAAACAGAAGAATATGTATGTGACATTTATGGATCTAAAGAAAGCATATGATGCCTTGCGGAAGGTGTTAGGAATATATGGTGTAGGAAGAAAGATACTAAAAGCGAATAGGATTTTTTTTATCGAGTAAGGCGTGTGAGCAAGTAGGTTGAGGACGAGCGGTTTCAGGTGACGGTGGTTCTGCAGATGGGGTGTGATGTCACCATGGCTGTTTAATTTGTTGATGGATGGGACAGTGAATCTGATAAATGTAAGGGTCTTAGAGAGAGGGGTAGGTATGCGATTAATTGAGGGTGAGGGAGGGCCTGGGATATGTCATTTGTTGTTGAGTGATAACGTGGCGCTGATGGCAAGTTCGAGTAAGAAACTACATTAGTTGGTGTCTAACTTTGGCAGAGTGAGTGAGAGAAGAAAGTCGAGAGTATATGTAAATAAAGACAATGTCATAAGGTATAGCAGAGCAAAGAGACAAGTTAGATGGAGTGTGAGTTTGACTGGAGAAAACTTAAAGGAAGTGAAGTGTTTTACATACTTGGGAGATGACATGGTAACGAATGGAATTATGGAAACTGAAGTGAGCCACAGAGTGGGTATGGGGGCGAAGGTTCCGAAGCACTGAGGAATGTGTAGAAAGACAGCCACTATTTGGGAAGGCGAAAATGGATATATTTGAAGGTATAGTAGTCCCGACGGTGTTGTATGGATGGAAGGCGTGAGCCGTAGATGAGAACGAACGGAAGAAAATTAAATGTTTAAGGACAATATGTGCTGTGGAAGGGTTGTTCAAGAAAGTGATAGCCATGAGGGAGGTGTGGTAATATGAAGAGTGTGGTGACAGACCTGAAGAGGGTGTGCTGAAATGGTTTGGACATATGGAGAGAATGAGTGAGGAGAGGGTAACAAAGCCCACTGACTGGCGGTCCGAACTATCCCCTTTTACTGACCAATTTGGTCCTAAGCCGCGCCGCTCTGGCGTCCGTCACACTCCATCCATGTTCGCTGCCCTGGTTAAACTGTATGAAATAAGTAATCTGCCCAAGGGTTTATGGGCTACTCGGCAGTACAGGCTATCATGAATCTTAGCTCTCACATATTCTCGACTGTCCTCACGACATAATACAACCATGTGCTATGACTTGAGTTACGCTGCCAATTCGGCCTTCAAACAATATGTAGTCCGTCCGTCCTAGGCTCCATACGAGGCTCCTCTCGAGAAATCGTCCACTGGAGACCTTACACACCCATTCTGATTATCCTTGTTTGTCTATAGGGGACCAGGTTCCCTCTCCATCGGCAGCCATCCTCTGGAGAAAACTAGGTCACCACACTCAACAAGCTTTATAGCGGAGAACAAAAGGTCTCCCTACACCTAGTTACCCGCGGGAAATGACGAAGTCTCCGTGCACACCTCTGTAGCTGAGACAATATCAAAATAAGACAATATCAAAAGTGTTCTTTGATATACAACAATTTTCTTCCGTTGCATAGCTTAAGATTAGAATTACAGTTATAGATTTCCTTGGTGTCCACAAAAAATTATAACAACCTACATTAATACCTAAAATCTCATACAAATCACACTGATTATAACATTCTAACACTCATAAAAATCTATCTTGGTTACCATATAAAAGATTATCTTAATCCTCACTAATACTTGTCACTTGCACATCAAAGTTCAACACAAATATTCATAATATATCACTGATGAATAAGAAATACAAAGATCGTTATCACAATCATAATCCAACTCAACTCATCGTTATGAAAGGCAAGATTTTCAATGAGGTATTCAATCTTCTCAGACTCAGGCTGGTGTTGAAATCATTTTCACTCTCAGCCATCTCAGTGTTCAAACTATATGATGTGAGTATTAAGCAAAGACACGAGGCCTGAAGCCTAGGATGACCTGCTGCTAGAGCTTCTAATGTGACCTGCTCTCAGTCCACCTCCGTATCTATCAAATTACCTTTCATGCATCAGCCAATTATGGGACCTAACCTCTGTCTTACAGGACATGTTCCTAGAACCTTCCACGTCAACCTAGTATAAGGCAACTGGCGCTTGCTCCAGGTTTTACCAATCCCAGTTGAATGAGTTCAACCGAGATATCCTCAACAGGGGATTGTGTGATAGACTGAGATGAATAGTGAAGCGTTAGAGAGTCTACACAATATGCTGAAGCTGTGGGAAAGAGATGCAAGAAGGAGGGAAGTTACGAAGGAAGATGGTTGTAAAAGAAAGAAAAATATAGGAGATAGGGTTGAGCGAGGCGGAGGGGGCTGAAGGGAGTTAGATGGGAGAAAGGTAAATAATAGGGGAAAAAGAAGGAAGGACGAGGGGAGGGTGTGAAGATGAGAAAACTGTTGGGGAGCGGGTATGAACTAGGTTAAACAATGAGGGAACAGGAATAGTGAGGGCTGACATGAGGGTAGATGGGAGAAATAGGACAATTGAAATAAAAGTTTGCTCAGTCTACTTTGAAGAATGTTTTATAATTATGTCACAAAGTTCATCACAGGAGTTGATCACAAAGATGTTTTCTACATCTGTGCGGACAGCGACTTGAAAGCTTGTGGCAGCACAACAGACGAACAACCAGCAAAGCTAAAAAGCACTGTTTTCACAAATATATCCTAAAACACATGCAAAGTTTTGGTGGCTGTTTCTTGACTCTCAATGTTAATAAATTAATTTATTTTCCCATTCTGTTTACTGGGAAAGGCAGCCTAGCACTGTTATGCGACTGAATAATTTGTTAAGTGAATTCTATCATGATAACGTTAGAATAGTTTTCAAAGTAAAAGAACATAATCCAATTTTTTTTTTTAGTGCAAGGACATGAGTCCTAGAAAACTGCGGTCGTCTGCTGTTTACCAGTACAAAAGTAATATCAGTAATGCTGTGCATATTGACCAGATGATATGACATAGGACATGCATCCACAAACGCAGGGCGATCAACACGAACCAATGACCAAACCATATTTGTCAGCAATACATTAAGTAAACCAGCTCACCCTGTTGACTGCCGGGTCAGCACACACATGAATAACAAGAATAAATTTTCTATGTATTCCTTAGCGTCAGATAAATGAAACAGACTATAATGATGTAATGCGTTAAGTACGCTTGAAATCACTTCTAGGAAGTATTGGTAACAACGACGCAAACTATTTTACGGTCATTTCTCACTCTAATGACACCTAGATCATGCTATACAGTCCCATGCACCGTATTTCAGGATGAAGTCTCAAATCTATAAAGGGAAAGATGGAGAAAAATTATCCCTGTCATTAGTAGTCAATCTTACGAGAAATCACAACTCTTAAAACTGCTGTTGCTTAGAGAGAAGTAGACCAGTGGTGTTAGAGCTAGGATAATTTCGATCTGGTTGCAAACGCTTTTCTTAAAATAAATACATGTAGAATC
>JAUUDY010593106.1:0-10174 GCA_032361765.1 Panulirus inflatus | reverse complement strand
GGCATTGTGTCTACATTATGGGCATTGTGTCTACATTATGGGCATCATGTCTACATTATGGGCATTTTGTCTACATTATGGGCATTGTGTCTACATTATGGGCATCATGTCTACATTATGGGCATTGTTTACATTATCGTTATGAGGTCTACATTATGGGTCTACACTATGGGTATCACATGTACGTCTAACTCTTGGAGTTTCTACATCATCAGCCATCTGTCCTGTGGTCGTTCAGCGGTGGTGACCAGAACACATCGTCTGTACAACACGTCTTGCTGGCCTGACCTGCAGAGTGTCTGGCTGGCCTTGTCCCTATGTACATCCTGTCATGACATTCTTAGCTTTCTTATGAAGTCCACAGGTATGAGTATACAAGGTACAGGGCGTCCCTATCCACAATACTCGTCTTCATCCCCCATCATAAGTCCTAGATCATCATCCGTGACCAAGATGAGAATGATCGGGTATGATCCAAGTCGCCCGGACGAATTGCTAAAATAAAGGAATAACAGCGGCGCCAGCCAGTGACCCTACGGGACGCCGCTGTATACAGACGCTCCCTATAAAAAGGAATACATGTGCCTGTCTTTCCTGTTTCTTACTCGTTAGGAAGTGATACATTAGCTGAGGCTTCCCCCTCCACCTCCATGAAGATATCTCACTTCTTACTCTCGTGTGTGTGTGTGTGTGTGTGTGTGTGTGTGTTTGTTACGGGGAGACAGTTTTTTACACTCTTGCCGCCCTGTCTCTTAACCTTGTTTGTGTGTTACCTCGTCTTTACTCACTTCTTAGCTTAAAGAGAAATATTATAACCTCGTAATTACACATCATCCGTTATTGAAGTTTTCTCCTATTAACTCTACCAAAGTGAAATTGTTGTCTAATGAGCAACTTACTAGTACACTTTACCGCCTTCTTAGTCCAGTTCTCACACCAAAATACGCGAAAGGAAACTGATCATTACTCCTTCAGAATTACGACGCAAATAACAGAGCATTTACGCAAAAAGTTGGTCGTTAACAAATCATAAATAACGTCATATTTACCTGGCGTGTCATCATCAGAACCATGGCTGTTCTGAAACTCTTCCTCGTTTTCTGTTGTAGGTCTTTATTGGCGTTATGTAAGGACTTTTAAGTCGATTATTGTACGTATTCACAAGTGTTGGAGACATTTTGTCTGGCAAGCTTATCATGATAAGGACAACCGCCGTGATAGTGCTTGTGATTGTTGTGGTTGTCGAGAGATGGGCTTGGCCTCAAGAATAGCGAGAGCCGAGGTCGGTGATGATTGGTTAGGGTGAAGGTAGATGGTCAAGGGTCTCGAGCGCCGAGAGTTGAGGTTGGCAGTGATTGATGCAGACGAAAGTAGCTAGATAGGCATGGCCTCAAGACCTGCGAGAGTCCAGGCTGGCAATGAATGATTGGTTGGAGTATAGGTGGAAAGGCTTGGCCACGAGAACAGTGGGTGCGGAGGATAATGATGATTATTGGAGATGCATGTCATCAGGGAAAAGTTCGACATCTTTTTTTCACTTCATCCTTCCACCTCCAATTGGGTCTCCCGGTTCTCCTTGTTCCCTCCACCTCTGACACATGTATCCTCTTTGTCAGTCTTTCCTCACTCATTCTCTCCATGTGACCAAACCAGTAAACTAGTAATACTGTATGAATTATTCTTTCCCACCTGCATTCAGGACACCACCCATCTCTCCAACATTACAAACACTTGTTCAACAAATTACAAGACCTCTCATGCCTAAGATGCAACTTTAATATTTAAGATGCTAAACACTGGCTTCTAAGTTGGTGTGTGTGCACCCCACAAGTGTTTACACTCTTACCTGACTTCTTGTCCTCTGTCTCCATCTGGTGGACATAGCCTTCTTTATAAATAGTGAGGAAGCCCTACAGAAGGGAGTTATGGATAGGAAGATAGGTTATTAAATTTTTGATTTTGCTTCAACAGATGCATGAGTTGTGTCTTAGAGGATACAATTTGGTAATCTTGGACAGAGCATTTCTAGTCCATGCTCCCGGAATCAAGAGGAGGAACAAGAATAAAGCTAAAGACGATGCATGGCGAGATCCATTTGTTTCCAAGAACTCCAGAATATATGACCAGATCATGGAAGAAATGCAAAATAAATTTGGCCCCAGTGAAAAATGTCGCCGTCACTGACACATTGAAAGGTAAAAATATTAATCACGCAGCAAAAAATGAGTGTATTGTATTATCAGTGACCTATTCCAAATCTACTGAAAATGAAACAATACACTTTCCATGTGCATATAATACAGTCGTTGGTGTTAAATGAGAAGTTGTTATTTTTCCACGAAGTGTGATGAAATTGATGCGGGTAACAGAGGTGCTTATTCTGCAGTGTTCTTTAGCTTCTTTCTTCAAGTTTTAGATGCTTCAACCTGTCTTACTTCTAGCATCCCTTTTGAATCTTGTTCTTTGTAATGTAAGTTGTGATAGTCTCTTGTTTTCTCAATATTTTATTGACTTCAGTGTGAAGCTTTTTGCCAGTGTTTGATAAACATACACTTCATGAATATCTTTTTAAGAGTTGCAAGATGTAATGAAGATTACATGTTAAATAGGAGTACATGAGATATGTTATTCTTGTAAAGATATTTTTAAGAATTATTGAAGGACTCGAAATTCCCAAATTACTGTTGGCAATATCTAAGTTTCTCATTCAGCCATGTAGATTTATAGAATTGATATGGTTGCTAATGATAGGTCTTGTTGTACAGGACTGTACAACATATTTAGTGGTAATTAGTGATCAGATTAGTGCTGTACATCTAAAAAATTAGAAACATTCCAAAAATTACCTTATTCTTTGGTTAACACATGCAGGACAATCATTATGAAATATGTTTGACATATGTAAATGTATGGAGTACTGCTGATCTAATATCCTGGGTGTTACTGAAAAGATGATCCTTTTTGGTAAGAAAAGAACATTTTAAACTTGCCCTTCAGATTACCATAACTAATAGTCTTTCAGAACTTTTAATTAGTTTCCAGATTGAAAAAGCTGGCTTTATTAGAGTGGGATTCAATCATAAGTATACCAATACATTTCTCAAGGTATTTGTAGAGTTTCTTGAATTTGAGATGTTCTGGTAGAACTCATTTATCTTATTGCAGAAGACTGAATAAATTGCAGTGCTGTTTTTTTCATTTATCTGTAATTTTGATGTGACTGGGAATCTTTTTGGATATTATACTGAATGTTTGTTGCTTCATGCTAGTCAGTCTTCTGACAACAAAAGGTGTCTGAGATCCTTTTAAGTGATGGGTTGTTGAATATTGAAAGAGGACAGAAAATTTTTATTATTATCATCATCATCATTATTGGTATTATTATCATCATCATGTATTGTATTGTAAAACTGTGAAGGTTGTTGAAAGTTCACCATTAAGCATATTAATATTATTTCAGTATGGATCAGTATGATTTAAGATCACTATATGAAGCTGATTTTGCTTACTTTTTGGAAAGTGTATATTATAATTCTGAGACATTTATTTATTCGGTACAGTAAGTTGAAATAAAAATGTATGTTCAGAGTAACTAATCTGTAACAGTTTTCTTTTACAACAAATTACTGTACCAGTGAACAGGCCAAAAGAAATGGTGAGATGCAATCTTCTCAGGTGTTCAAGTAATTTTTGGGAATTAGACATTACATGCTCACCCTGTCCACAAATAGTGGTGGATATGTAAAATGTACTGAAAACGAAAGTACTGTACATTCTTATGAAATGTGATGGTATGAAGGAAAATTATGACTAGTCCTTATCAGAGCCAGTTTATGCTCAATAACTTATTTATCCCCTCTGTATTGTATCTAAAGATTTTGTATTTGTGTGTTTGTGAATTTACCTGTTTGTACAGTATGGGGAGGGATTTCTAGACTTATGGGGCATCATCTATTAAACTTTCTCTGCTATCACACAGCTTTTTTAGTTTTGTATTTTGCCAACATTCACATTTTCATCACTTACCACACTTTTCTTTACTGTTAATACCATAAAAGAAATATTGATATCTTTCCTAACAAGTTTTGAGCTTAATCTATCATTCTGGCCTGTGGTTGTTCTGTCTTTGCATCTTTCAAGGAAATGTTCGTTGGTGACATCATTCTAGTGTAAAATTTGAAGGTTGTGGTCAAATCAATCCTTAATCTTTATCCATGGTGGGCAGATTTATGACCTGTGACCTCTTATTGTAAATTGGCTCTCAGTTCTTGTCACATCTTTGTTACCCCTCCTTTTGTACCTTTTTTATATGTTCTCTGTGCTTGTTTAAGTATGGTGATCAGACTTGAGAAGCATATTCTTGTTCTAGCTTAATTTCCTCTGAATAGTTTACTGAACATTTCCTGATTCATTTAAATGAAGGCAATTATTTTTATTATTATTGTACAACTTCAGAATCCCTCTTATGGGATTCTTACAGCTTTGGGGCTGCACTCCATGCAGGAGCAAGGAAATGATGGACTCCCCTCAAGTATAAACATTGTCAACAAAACTTTACTCCTATCCATCCATTGATGATAGCACAGTCTCACCAAATGCAACTTCTTGGTCCTAGTGTAATTATTTGCATATGGAGTCTAGTGATACCAGAACTCTAACATTTGCCATTCTCTTAAAGTGGAACTCTGGCAACAGGTTAGGTACAGTGTCAACTCCCAAGTCCCTCTCACATACAGATTATTGCAGCTTATTTCATGCTGGATAATATTCATATCAAGGCCTTTCAGTTATTGTGTGTGTGTGATTACTTCTTTTTATACCTTGGAATACACATATGAGAACCCAACACAGTATTGGGTCAGATAACTCTCCTGGCCTCCCCTGAAGGATAATCCTCTCATATCCAAAGACAGACCATTATGCTGCACTTGCGGTACGGCAACACCACACCATCACTTTGCCATAAATGTCCCGTTTCATTATCTGACATCCTTATGAACAGTCACACATGCATTTGCTAAGGTCTTTATGCAATTATGCACTATCATATTTATTTGCCAGATACTGAGTTTGCTGCATGTGCACAGAATGTATCCATTTCTGCTTGTTTTAGATTTGTAAGTTTTTGTCGTAGCATTACCATAAAGTGAATGGCTATCATGAAAATAAGTTCTCTCATTTCCGGCATTGAGAAGCAGCCCCAAGACCAAGCCCATTAGTTTGCCACAAGTTACTCCAGCCCAATAAGAAAAGCACTTCTGCTCTTATAACATTCATTCCACTGAAGGAGTTCCTTTTAAACCCGCCTAAAATTCCATTTTCTTTAACCACCTCTTCGATGGGATGGGGTCAAATGCCTTCTCGCATTCTAAGTGCATGCAATCCATCCACCTATATCTTTCATCAAAACCAGTGCTTACTCTATTAAAGAAAAGATTATTCATGCAAAACTGATTACTTTAGCATTTTCCCCTTTGCATGTAATGATATATTTGATTTGTGCTATTTCCCCAAGTGTTGTATAGACTACAGTCATCAAAGATACTAGCCTATAGCTCATTGCATTATTTTTATCTTCCATGATAGAAGACACTATGTTTGCTTTATTCCCCTTTGTTACTGATCCCTCTTTGGTTGCTTATCTGAACATCTCAGGTGGCCTGTCAAGTGATTCTGCACACTCCATAAGTACATATGGAGAGATTTCATCAGGACCTTTCATCTGACATAGGACAAGATCACTCACTAGGATCAGCATATTTTGTCCGACAGTGTGTATTCTCCAGTCTTTCTGCCCCATTCTGTTCATATTTTCTGCTTTATACCCTACCATCTGAATTTTTTAATCTTTTTTGCTGGCTCTTTAACATATCTTTTTCTTATATATTTTTTTACGTGTATTTCGTATATTTTTTTTTAGATTATCTCTTGCATTTTTATAACATCATCTTGTAGAAATGTTGTTCCTCCTTTCGGTTTATTGCACACATATTATGTTTTGCTATACCTTTCAAATGATTCCTGACAGTTAGTCTTCAGAGTACATCCCTAGTTTTTATCTTTTTGTCAACTCTTAATCAAACATACCTCCCACTTTTCCACCCAACCCTTTCCATTTCATGTGACAGGTACCCAATAATTCCATATTTCATAGAATCTGTAACATATGCAGGTCTTGAAATTCCATCTCCCATTTTATGTTCGTAAAGAAACTTTATAGGTCTGAATAGTGACTTCCCATATATTTCTTTAGAGTATGACTTACTTCTGCTTCTATGGTTCCATTCGCTACCAAGTCCACTACCAGGTATCTAAAACACTTCTTCCTCCAACCTTTCTCCATTCAAACTGCCTCCCAATGAACTTGTCCCTCAACCCTGCTGAACCTAATAACCCTGCTCATATTCACATTTACTCTCAACTTTCTCCTTTCACATTTTTTTCCAAACTCAGTCACCAACTTCTGCAGTTTCTCACTTGAATCAGCCACCAGTGCTGTATCATTGGTGAACAGCAACTGACTCACTTCTCAGGCCCTCTCATCCCCAAGTCTGAATACTCGCCCCTCTTTCCAAAACTCTTGCATTTACCACCATTAATGGGATGGCCTTGATTAGAGCCTCGGCTGCCCATGCCATCTCAGCTAACATTAAAAAAAAAAGAATAAGCACAAGTGTAAGTTCTGAGGTGCACTCCTTCACACATTTACAATCTATAATCATATTTTAGCACTACATGATTGCTTTTTCTAAGTGGGACTTTAAATCAGATGTATTCTGAATCAAATAATTTATGTGAAAATGAGACCAAGTGCTGATGGCTCATCTAATCTTTTGATTTCATGAGATTAGCAACTTGTTGGAACAGGTTTTCCCAAACACATTTTAAGAAATTAAATCGGATTTCTTCATCGATATAGATTTGTTTTTCCATTCAGTTTCTGAGAAAAAATCTTGAAACTTCTCAGTTACTGAAAATTGTCTCTTGCCTTTTATACACTCATCATTGTGCCTTTATTGCATATTTATTCTTGTTCACTCTGTCTTTTTGGACAATTTTTCACTCAAAACAACTATGCTCTTTTTTTTTCCTGCTGTTGTTTTTCCCATATGATTATCTCTCTTACCTGTTTGTTGAGCCTCACTCATTATTTTTTCCCTAGTTTTATATATGCTTTTGAATTTCCTACTCGTTACTCTTACCCATCTTCATAAGGCTACTTTAACATTTATATAGCAATACCCTGGTACCAACTGTGAAATCTCGCTTCATCATTGATCTCCTGTAAGGGATTGACGAAGGCTTTCTAGCAGCCCAAGAATACAGAATGTACTCACACATTTCTACACTGTACAACAGTGTTTTCTCTCAAAAAGGTCTGGTTTAAGTTTTGTCCATTACCTCTTCTGAAATGTTGTGTGTGTCTTAACATGATTTTTACAAGACAGGAAAGTTGGTGTTTCCAAATTATTATTTCATTATCTTGCAGGCTACTCATAAATAACACTGGTCTGAAGTTTAGTTACTTCCCTGTTGTCTGTTTTAAATACTGGTCTTCATTTTATTTGAACAGTGTTCCTAGTGGCTTGTCTATGGTCTATGCATACTCCATAAGTGCAAATGATGAGATGACATCTGGTCCATGATTCCTATGCAGGTCCATCATCTTCATAAGTCTTCTCACTTCCAGAGATTTAGCTCTAGTGATCTAAGTATACCCTTTCTCCCAGGGAAGATGGAACTTGTGATTATTATGGAATGAACATATCGTCTGATGCTGTATGTTATTAACTTGTCTTCATCAGCATCTGCAACTTTTCCTTACGGATTTTTAAATCTAATTAGTTAGTTCTGTACCATCAGTTTACTTTTACCAAGTGGGGTTCCTTAGATGTTTTTTAGATTAAAAGTTAATGAATGTGAAGACCTAATCCAGCTTTGATGGATTACTTGCACCTCTACCTTTAGTGAGTCAGTAAGTAACCTGTAAGTACGAAAAGATCTCATGAATTTCCAAGTGTTCCTCCTACCCAGTAGTGCGTGTAAAAGTTTGTTCAGGCTGTTTCCATTTAGTTGAAGTCCCTGAATATAAGAATTTATCCACCTCTGCCTGGGTAACCTTGCTGCTTCATGCACGTGTGCTCGACATATATATGTGCAAGATGTTAAGTTAAAGAAAGCTACATTGATTTGTATAAGATTGGGTCTAATAGCATTAATTGTTTTCTTTCCATTTGTTATTATTGTTTCAAATAATGAATAACTTTTTCTTGATATTCCCAATGGTAAATACTCATTCTTGTAACCCAGTTTGCAAATTGTTTAAAGCAATACATACATTACATTCGGTGAGATTAGTCTTTGGCATGCTGTCTCGTAGTGACTCGATGTTTTGCCAATAAGTAAAAGTGGAAATTTGAAAACTGTACTCCATTTTATCATTATACAGAACTGGTCTGGATGACACTACTACCCTTTCATGTGCCACTGATGATGTGATATAATGGGAAATACTGATGGTGAGTATTTGATATATTTAAAAAAGAAAAAGATAATTCTCTGTCTTCTCGTTACTTTTTCATAGAGTACAGTATTTGGGATACTTTTATTTGTCATTTGCTTTTTCTTTGTTTAAAGAAACTAGCAAGAGGCAATTTAATCAGATCAGTAGATCGTGCATTAACTGCATGAAGAGGAAACTTTTCCTCGCTGTACATTTAATTTGATATTCTAAGTACTACACTGAATTTAAAAGTTATTTCAAAAGATTGGTGAAGGCATCTGTTGCAAGAGATAGATCTGTAGTTGGTAAGCTTTGGGTAGTTGGTTAACTTCGTAGAAAATAAACAGCCACAGGCTCTCTCATTATTGTGGGGATGTGCTCAAAGTATATACTTACATTTTGTTTCTCGGCAGAAACCAAGGCAAAGGGAAAATAAATGTGGTATAATTTTGTGATTAGGCTTTGTCGAAAGAGAAAGTTTATTGTGCAATTTTTTTCAAAAACATTGCTATATCAAGACCTTGGTAGCATTCTCTGAACGTGTACCCTAATTGTCAAATATCATTATGACAAAGTGTTACTTTACAAGCTGAAGTTATATGAGAACCCCTGGTATTTGGTATCATAATCTAAACATATCAAAGACACTTCTGACATCATTCATCTGCCATAATAGATGCATACTGTCAGAGAAATCAAACACATCTCCCAGCAAATGAATACAAACATCATAATTTTCACCTTTTAAGAAAGTGTCTAAAAATAAGCTTCACATTGCCATTAGTTTTGTACAGTGACTGACCACGTTTTCTGCAACATTAGTGCTATACTTAGAGAATACAATAATAATTGCAGTGCATGATCCGGCAAATTATATCTTATTAAACATCAAATAAAGTGATAGAGATTAAGAATGTCATGAAAATTCTACAATTAATCAAAGGGAAAGTAGATAAAATACTTGTATATTAAGATTCTAATTACCAGGCAAAACGACAGTACAAACCATAAAGTCATCTCCTGTATAATGGCACCATGCTGGTGGTGTATTTTCACAGGTGTTACTGGTACATTTTGACTGACAAGAATACTAAACATTAAAATATATCATGACTAGTTGGAGGCTAAGTGAGATTTCCATGGGTTGATCTTTTACATGCATATTACATACACTGGCAATTCATCAGCTTAGATATCCTTTGAAATTAGCCTGGGGCTGAAATTTGGGCATCTGGTAGCACCTGACTGAACTGATTTCAGCTACTATCTTTGAAATCTGACATTCTCAAGTTTATATTCTTATGTGATCATCACTGCAAAATACCAGCCTAGGAATTGCAACACACGTTTTACTGAAGTAAACCCAAGTTCAAATAAATGCATGAGTTTTTATAATGCCAACATACCCCACCACAGAAAATTACATTGGTCCTAATAATAGTTATGTTGTCTATGTTATTAACAGGATAAGATATTTCTTTAACAAAATATTCTGTAAAACATCAAATAATGCAATTCATGTATTCTTCACTACTTTCAGCTTTGATAAAGCAATATATCATTGTTGCAATACAACTTTTTCTGAGCTATAAACTTGATATGAAACATAGTAAAGGAAAATAATAGTCATCAGGTGTATCTATACATGTAGGATTGGAGCAACAATGCATA
>JAUUDY010593084.1:0-10176 GCA_032361765.1 Panulirus inflatus | reverse complement strand
AATATGGGGTGGACAACTGTCATATAATGTCATATATAAAAGTTTTACAAAAATACTTCTCATAGTCTTGAGAAATTGCAATGGCAGTCCTGCAGAGGACTATGATGAAACACATAAAACAGAGCGTAGTGACCTGACTTTTCATGGCATGCTAATCTTTATATCATATGCTAACTGTGAGCAATAATTTGCATCCAGCACATTGTACATACTTCCTGAGTTCTCTGAATTCTAAAACTTGAGTATATTTTATACAGGTATCACTGGACACGGCTTGCTTGTGGTTTCACCACGAGCGAGAATCCACCTTCAGCAAGGCTATCAACAACAAAAAGGAATACAGTCTTATCATGGACCTTCTAGCTCCAAAGAAGTCCATTTCCCTGCTCCTGAGCAAAGTGCAGCCTCAAAGCAGAAGGAAACCCATAAACAGGGTCCTAAGGCTGTATAATTAAATCATGCTATATACATAACTGTAAAACATCACAGTATACCCTTCCATCTAATGAGATAATAAATGTGAGCAGAGGTAGTACTATATGTCAAAAAGCTCTGTTTACATTACAAACACTTTAATATGGACTTCCTCAGGAATCTTTATCAAATTTAGTAATAAGAAGCTAACATCTGACTTGAAAAAAATTACCATTCCTGTAAAAATACCAGGATCAACAAAGATGATCAACAGTAGCCAAATGATAATGTTTAAATACTAGTAAACATAAATAATGCAGAACAAATGAATACCCAGGCACATACAATAAACAATGCACAAAGCTGTCATGATTTCAGCCAATGAGCAGCAAGGCAGGGTAATGGTCACATGGGTATGTATGACTGATCATTAAAGTGGAAGATGTATAATGACATAAGGAAGTACCCTGAATGGTTAACAGCTGTCAGCTTCAATATAGATCCCTGTTTGAACAGAAATGTTTAGGCCCATCCATAAATGTTGTATTTACTCTTCTATTCAAATAATGCAGTCATTACATATAAAAAAAAAATCCCCTAGAGGTATGCAGATTCCATCAAATAAATAGCAATCTAGATAAAAGAGTTCCTACTCTATTATCAAAGAAAAAGAATGGCATAAAAACCCCCTTTCTATCATTAATTCAATCATTACATACAGCTGTTAACTAAATTTTAATAAATTTAAAGATGATTACTGTATAGTTATCGTTATGCAATTACTGTCATTTAATTAATTCATTACTTATGTACAGCTTTTTCAAACAAAAAATTTCTTAATCAAGTACTTTCTCAGTTATGAATACTAGTACTCATTTTAAAGACATAAAGCTAGCAGGGTTTGAGAAAGCTGCATATGCATCTTGAAGGCACCTAACCCATCAACCACAACATCCACAACAATAGCTAGCACAGCAGCGACACATGAATAGGTAGTTACTAGTGGTAGACTGTCGAGGCCACAAGTGGAAGATGACAGATTCAGTAAATTATCAGGGTAACAATGCTTTGATTTTGTGTCATTAGCACTGTCACAAACCCCTGAATCATTATTGTGTTTCAACGTCTGGAGCTCCACCCACGTGTCGACATCTGAACTAGCCTCGGCGCTAAGTAGAGTGACCTGAGTTTCATCCACAGCTTCAGTGCAGTTCCTCACTTTCCCTTCTTGTTTACTGGACCGCCTCTTTTTTTTCTTTCTGACCCAAGTTCCCGACTATATCAGAGTCGGAATGTGTGCCAGCCCATGCCAGCAATATGTGAGGTAATTTCAAGTCATCATCAAGATGAGGCAGTAAAACAATAAGAATACAGTTATTAAGTGTAAATACTAATAAAAACCAACCAATAACACAAGAATGTTAATTACAGAAGTTTACACAGTTATAAAATAAAAAATTTATATATACATTTAGTCTATGTCAAATCACCTTTTCCCTCATTACAAGCACATGACACATGCAGTAATTTCCTCACACATTCTGTATGTAAACTACCTCTGCATCAGATATAACAGAACCAACACAGCTACTTGTAACATTTGCTGAAAAATTCCAAAACCTGTTAACTAAAAGATAAGTGAAGCATTTGCCACTTGCATGCACCAAGAAATAAGACTGAAAGGAATCAGTGTTACTTTACTCTGTGTGTGTAAGAGGTATTGCAGAAGTTGGGAAACTGGAAAAAAAAGACAAGGAAAATTAAGTGGAAGAATGAAAGACGAAGAGACATTAAATATAATAATTTCAAGGATACGGTGGGTGAGATTTATGAAAATGTGTCAGACCTCAAAACCAAAACAATAATCAAAGGGAAATGTTCCTATAAGTGACCAAGGCCAAATGATGAAAGTACTGTAACAATGCAGTGGGATTAATTGTACAAATGAAGAGCATGTATATGTGGTATGAAACTTATCAGTGGCAGTTACGGAATTTTAAAAAGATGAGCACATAATTCAGGATATCAGTGGACTGACTACTTTCAAATGACAGTTAGATACAAAAGAAACATATTATTTGATGGGTATGTAGTAAATTTCTTAGAAAACAGTGCAGGTTGAGACAGATACTAGATATACTGATCGGAGGCTGAGTCTGGGCCACAGAGATTAATGCAGTGCTTGAATGTGGGCTGACCCCAATCTATACTTTAACGTTTCATGAAACAAAAATGAATTTGAAGCCAATTATAATGTGGGAGGCTAAGTGAAGTATGAAAGTCATGGTCCAGTTTAGCAGCTTAGTTAATGCTGAGGATGTTTTAACTTTAACCTAAGATTCCAACAAATCTTTAAATATGAATCTTACTAATAACCACTGTTCTAAAGATTAATGATTGAGGGACCATGTACTAAATGTCAAAATGATAAGAATATCTTACTTATGTATAAGACGTGTGAAGGGACTTGCTTTTACAATCATTATACAAATATTTCGAGACTTATACTGTACATAACTTAAGAGAATCTTGCTACGTGCTGGAGTTTTTGAATATGGTTTGATCTCATCATTTTTATGACTCAGTATAGAAGACTGCACATCACCATTCTGTTTAAATATCACACCAGTTTATATCTAATTCATAATGTAACTACCACATCCAATACCATAGTGCAGGTACTACCTTTGTAATAAAAAAAAAAACATTCTTTAAGATGAGAATTAATACAAATCACAGAAAAAGTGTTTAATTTTGTAAAGACACCATAAATTACTAATCAATGAAAATGGGAGTTGCAAATATTCAGACTGTTTCAAACACCAGTGCTGTCTTTATGAATTAATAGTTTGTCTACAGAGTGTAACAAATTTCTAGATAAAAAAATCAGTCCACTAAGCAATGACTATCAAATGGAGATGAGTAAGATAAAAAAGTGTTTTATGGAACAAGGAGATACATTTCACATAAATCATTAGTGTGAAGAATAAAAGCAATGCTGTGAATGTAAAGAAAAGAAGTACAGAAAGAAAAAAGTTTGCAAATTAAGGCAAACATCCAGAGATGAATGAAGTGAACAGAAAGATGCTGACAGAAGGAACAATATGATACACATGCACTTTTATGCAATGCAATAAAACAAGATAATCATTCCAAGAATAAGAGAAACTTAGGATGATGCTGAAAGAAGGAATGAGATGGTACAGAAGTCCTTTCATGCAAATGTAAAAGCATATGGCAGTGTACCATAGGGCTGAATAGATTCAGCAATGGTATTAATGGATATCAAAAGTGGTAATGTTATGTCAACCATGAAACCTTATGAAAGGACCATGCAGACCTAGGGGTCTCCCTGGACAAGCCTCCAGGCACATACCTTTCCCATTCTAAGCAACTCAGTGTATGACTGATCATGCGGCTACATTCATGAGTTATATGAGTTACAACCCTTGGTCCCTTGGTGTCCTCCACTCAGGACAGTCTTTTAAACAACCCAATTACAAAAAACTTATGAATAAGCCTGTAGAATCCCAGCTAGCATTTTAGGACCAGGCAGGAAATAACGTTCATGTCCAAATCATGAAATGATCTCCGAGATGACACCCATAACCATACACAGACACATGTTCTTCAACAGTTCAGTTGCCACTTCAGGTAAACAATCAGTATCCAAATATTACACTCACCAAGTGAGACACGGAACATCAAAACTTCACTTTTTTATACACCAGTCCTATATTAACATAAACAATATAAAGTATTCTGGCTAAGAAAATCCACCACACCATAATCAATACCCTGGCATTCAATGACCCTCTGATCCACTTTTGAAAATAGACACATTACGTTTGAACAATATACAAACACATGTTGGAATGTAGCAACCAGTAAGGTTTTCAATGCAAAGGCCTTGATCTTAAAGAGACCCGTAACTCTTAGGCTTCCTTTTCTTCACAAACTTCATAAGGCAAAGATCTTCAAAATCCTTACAAAACCAGCTCATCATCATCATCTTTAAAGTTCATATTAGTGTAACCACTCCAACCTTCAACCCATCTGCCCATTCACATAAATACAAGAAAGAATGGACAGAAAACAAAGCATACCTCACTTTGGTAGTTCTTTGGAAAAAAGACATGCTCCCAGTATATCACAAAACACTTCTCTCAGCTAAGTAAAACCAGATAACAAGTCATTCACTTTTGTGGGGACCTCAAGGAACTACAGCATTTCTCTCAGTGCCTTATGTTGCATTAAGTCAAACACCTTCTTCAAACTAACAAACAATATAGTCAGTTTCTTTTAAAAATCATGAAATTGCCTAAACATCATGCAAACTTGACATCCTGGATGCATATCTGCATTATTCACACCACTAAATCAAACATAAATATTAAGCAGTTTAAACTTAGTGGCTGTTCTGACCCTACTGACCACTTTTTACCTCCAAGACAGGCTTGCAAAATCCCCTTTCCAGTGAAGTAAAATGGTATCTTTTTTGTTTAACAGCAGACATGGTGAAATCCATCCTCCGAATCAAGACATCATCACAAGCAATCATTAATACCCATATGATAATACCATAAACTAATACACCAAATGGAAACTAAAAAGATTGATTTTATAAATAAACAACAGAGGTATAAAAGCTGTAAATGATATGAGAATGTCACTTAATGGGCCTTGGACTGCTGAGGAATATGCTTGAATTCTAGTAAACAAGTTCTTTTCCTGAAATCTTGCTTCCTGTTAGGTCTATAACATATGTCAAGACCCATTACCCAAAAATGAAATACTGTGTAATGGCACTCTCAGGTACCACTCCCTTTGGATGGACAGTTTTGCCAGGTTACTACACAGCATCAAGGAATGCACTGTCACATCTGTGACACATAAACCCCTGACAACTATTAAACTCTCTATCTCTGATGTCATGAGCCACTACAGAGAAGGACCACAAGATGCCTTTCCCTGGAAGGTTATGTAATGCATTAGAATATGTCTAAATTTAAAAAAATGGAAGCACTGCTTACATAAAGGTAAGTAAAGTAGTGATTTCCTGTCTATTCTGGAGAGTTACACTACGCCATACATTTAACAGCTTTTTTCATTATGAACTGAACAGGATTCCTTAACTTATATCATAGTCCATTAATTCCAAAAGACCGTCAGGATGTTAAAAAAAATTCTTGTGATGGGGTGAATCAAGCTCATACAACCTATCACTTCAATTAAACATCCTTAACCAATGCCAGTGTGTTAAAGTAAAACATGAACATCCCAACTTAAATAAATATTTCTAATTTTTCTCTTTGTGCACTAAGTTGGTTTGTCAAGCAACACTAACATTTCCACTCTTTTCTTTTTCATACATTTTTACTGTTTTCCATGTAGTGTAGTAGCACTAGGAACAGATAAGGAGCAGCCTCATTCACTCACATCCACTCCTGAACCAAAGCTCCTACCCAAAATTAAGCCTCACAGACCTTTCCATGGTTTCCCCCAACTGATTCATATGCCCTAGACAGCATGTTGCTCCCTCTATGTCAAATCACTCCAATTTGCTCTATCCCATGCATACCTCACACCCTCCTAATTGTCAGATAATAGACACTCAAAGCCTCTTTCACTACATCCTGAAACCACTCACCCTCCTCCCTTCTTACTCACACACGCCTTAGTTTCTTGATTAAAGCTCTGCACTACTTCATATAACTTTCCTCCCACACCATATTTTTGTAACACCTTCCACAGAGTATATCTATAAACCTTACCATACTTTCTCTAGATCCATGATCATTTTTGTTCAATTATTTCATATTTCCGACATCAGTATCATGATTATTTTTGTTCATATTTTGTTTCCCTCGTCAGTGTGGTATTACCACAAGCAAAGAACTGGCCTGATTCACTTGCATCCACTTTATAGTTGTCACGTGTAATGCACTAAATCCTTCCTCAAAGCAAACATCTGATCCTTACACCCTCTGCCACTCCTAATGACATACTGTTCCTCCCAAATCTGATGCTCTGGGCATGCTATCTCCTATATCACACTCTCCCTTACAACTTATCAGGTTCATGTAACAAACTTATGCTTCTGTAATTCTAACATTCAGTTTTATTCCTCTTGTCTTTATACAAAGAAACTATACAGGATTCCAACAATCCTCAGGTACCTCATAATGATCCAAAACATAATCTAAAATCCTAACTAACCAATCAACAACACAGTCACCGCCTTTCCATTCACACCATGTAAGTATGCAAAAGGCTTCCATTGCATGTGACCCAAAATCAATCCTTTGGCATCCTAATCTGAAATATCACTAGCCCTAACTGATTCTCTAACTGCATCTATCTATCTCTTCTGTAATCTACTTCTGCTTCTTGCACCTTCATCAATATTAATATGTGTATATTCTTTACAAACCTATCATGCACCCTACATCCTACATAACCATACCTTACTTTCACATGTGTGTTTTCTAACGATTGTTTTTCCAAAGCCAAATATCCTCCTCAAATTTCATTCTTTATCTATTCTAACATCAACTATACTATGAAAGTTATCCATTACCAACTGCTATCATTTCATACCTACCATAACCTACGTATACACCTGGAATTCAAATTTTACACATACACATATCTTTTTCTGCCCTTTCAAGACTATACTCTCAACTTCAGCTTTCTCACTATCTTTCTTATAAGAACCTTATTCTAAAATATTTAATTTCACCCATGAATTTTATCTCGTCGCCCTTCAAACTGATACTTAATTGTGATGTGCCATCTCTTTCAAACACTTAAATTTTTATTCCAACTCATTTTTACTTTTAGCATCCTCTTCCTCCTCCTAAACACATTATCAAAGCTACCCACCATTCTATTCAGCACCTCTTATTTAATCAAAAAGCACAGAATTATCTGCATTATAAAACCATGGTAACTTTCATTTTATGCCACAATAGTAAACAACTTGTTCTTCACTTGTAAGTGGTTTGCTTTTTCAGTTAAAACAGTCACTGTCATACCATATATCACACCAATTATGTTCAAAAGACTTATTCTTCTGTAAATCTTACTATCAATTCTTATCCCTTTTCCTTTGCAGAGTAAAACAGACATTGCTTTCATCCAGTCATTAGGCACATGACTCCCTTTCCATGTTTCCGTGCAAAATTCTAAATCTGACGCCCTTTCCATGTTTCCGTGCAAAATTCTAAATCTACTCAGTACTTGAAAATAATTTCACCTAGTCTTCACCATCTAACCCATCATTCCATCTATATCCTTAGCTTTTCCTTTAAAAGCACTATCGTTCTTCTCATTTCTTTTTTTGCAATGATTTTCTCTCATCTAAACCTATTCATCTCCTTCCTAACCTTTCATCCTACATTGTTGGTTGCCATATGTCTTTCATCATTACTTCCAATTAATTCATATGGTATGCTAGCAGCTACATTTCTTTCTCCATAATTTCCAATCATTTCTATACAGTACTCTATCCACCTGTTACAAAATTCAATGTTTGTCACAAGTACTCTCCCAAAACTGTCTAATACAGTTTCATTCTTTACACATACCTCTTTTTAGATCCATTTATCTCCTTCCAAAACAGCTTTATCATTCTCCTTCAAATTTTCAAAGAACTTTCTTCAAAGATCCACTTTTGCTCTGTTTTTATTCATAAAACATACATCTCTTACTTCTTCATTCATAACTTTCTGTTTTACATTCTCTGCCCTGCAAGCACTGCTGTTTTCTAGCAGATTCAACTTCTTCAAGACTTAGTTTCTCAACCGAGTTTCTTAAATCCCAACATGATTTACTTCTCTTTCCACAACCTGTACTTACAGCAATACATACCTACATAGCAGCCCCTAGTTATACAGTACATGCAGAAACTGTGTCAACCTCAACTCAACCTCATACAGTACTGTAGTATTTTAGGTTCTCTTAACTTAATATTCAATTCCTCTTGGAAGTTTAGTTTCACAACTCCATTCCTAAACTTCTTAGCTTTTTTCTTCATGGTTTTTCATGAACATTTCTAGTTCAAACCATCTACATAAAAGGTTGACTTACGAGTTACTACCATATAATAAGACAAACTACCTATTAATTTTCTTCTGGATCATGCACTCTAAGCACTATTAATCATATTCTTTCCCACCAGAAATGTATTAATCATGCCCTGTCTTTACAGTCAGTCCCATGTGTATTTATAAACAACTGCTAAAATGAGGCTTGCAAGTAACCTCTCACTGGTATCATTAACACATTAGACCCCATTCTTACTTGTCATTCCTTTTTCTACTCTGTCTCCTACCCGTCCTTATAAGTCATCTCTCACACAGTTTCTCTCCCTGACTTACATATTCTAGTGCTCTTTCATGTTCTCTTCAGAAGATATATCTATAATCCTTTTCTCTACCATTATGTGTTACATATGAAATGATTACAATCATCTTAAACTGTTCTTACTTGAGTTTCGCACCTTATAATCAAATGCTACAGCACTTGTAATCAACCATCTGTTCAAACCACTCATGCTACATCAACAAGACACCTCCTCTTGCTTAACCATTCACATTCACTTGGAAGCTTGATCTCACACCTGATAAGTTGTCAAACTTCATGTGAAGTGTATCTTTCATAACTTCATGTGAAACATTATGAAATACATCCTAAGGCTACAATTCACACTCATTTGTATTCCCTTGCAATTGTGATCTCACACCCTTCATCCTTTCTCATTCTGATTTTCCACTTATCTAACAAGTGAGCAAGGTCCACAGGAAATCTTTTTTCATACTTTCCTGTGATACAGTATGAAATGCACATCAAGGTCACAACTCATCCTCCTCATTTTTTGGCCTTGCCAACTATTCTATAGATGAAATATTGTAGAAGCTATCTGTTATAATTTGCAGAAACACTGTGTTAAGTTAGTATGCCTAATGTTGTAAATATACTCGAAATGAGTTCCAACAATCAGTGATAAAAATCAACTTATAAATTATAAAGTCTTATTGGGAACTTTACAGCAACTCAATGCTCTACTGGCATAATCACTGCTACCTACTCCACACCACCAGCATGATGTAATATTCCACTATCACCAGAAAAATGGAAGTATCTTGTACTTATTTCTTTATTTCTTTTCACAATTATTTTCTTACTGTGTATATAATATCACAATTTGTCCATGCAACACATATGTGCATCAATTTGAATTAGATTTCAAAGTTCTGGAGGCACAATCCAACCAGGGAACAGGCATCAGAGGTATAAATTGAGAAATACAGTCCAACCAGATAAATACAACTAGCAGAGATGGGGGTATGATAATTGCTCTTGAAACCTCCCTAATTCATACATTTCTGAACTTTTGGTTACAGACTGATGGACAATAACATATTTACAGCATGTGAAGACTTTCCTGTATATTTTGTACTTAATTTCATGTGTAGCACACATGAAATGATCACTATTATTCAACGTACTTCATATACAGCAATCACAGGAAAACATTCATATGAAATAAAAAAAATACAATGAACTTCTATAAATGAACCTCCATAGTGTAGTGGTTAGTGTTCCTGACCATAATGCATTCATGTGCCACCCAAGGTTGAGCACGTGTGTAGGTAGCACTAGGAAAACAAAAGCAACATTTGTTCACACTCAGTCTCTAGCTGTCATGTATAATGCACCGAAACCACACCTCCCTTTCCACATCCAGGCCCCACAAAA
>JAUUDY010593062.1:0-10177 GCA_032361765.1 Panulirus inflatus | reverse complement strand
TGGTATGTTTTATGGTGGTATACGTTATGGCGGTATGGTGCGGTGGTGTGTGTGTGTGTTATGGTGCTGTATAGTATGGTGATATGGTATTGTGGTAGTGTGTGTGTGGAATGAAGGTGTGTAGTGTGGTGGTGTATGGTATAGCGATGAATGGTGTGATAGAGCACTTAGTACACTATGTACTGTGCTTTCGTAAGAGGAAAAAAAATATTGGTGAACGTTCCTGAAGTTTGATAAGATGTGAGTGATGACTGTAATGATATGGGAGAGAGAGAAGGGAGGGTGTATTATCGTGTGTGAACCGGGACACTTACCGTATTCAGGCATTGCAACAACGGCGATGGTGCCAAAAAGGTGACGACTATGCGGCGGTCATATTAGCAAAGACAGAAAACCCAACTAGAGAAGCAGGAAGCATCTATTTATCTTAATTACTTTGAAAATTGCATCTCAAACTCTATATTCCTTAACTCTGATCATGTCTCTATGTCTAGAAAATTACGGTTTCTATCAGCAGTTGCTTTCACCTCAGTAACAACTACAAACTCAAACATTTATAACCACTGAAGAATACAGAACAGAATGTGTAATTACCTATCTTTACTGTAAGGGGATGTAGTTTTCACACTCGTGTGTGTGTGTGTGTGTGTGTGTGTGTGTGTGTGTGTTACAACAGAAGAGGCGGGATCCGATCGGAGTGTGAGCCAAACTCAAGGACGAATACGAGAGCGCCATGGCCGGTGGGTGGCGAATTAGGGAGCAGATGTTTACCACAGCTTGAAAACTGTCAGGTCGTATGATAGAAAACGGATGTAAGAGAGCTTGGGGTGGCAAACTGCCTCCATTCGTTGAGGACAGATGGAAAGGTAGCAGCTTCGAATTTCGCCTGATGGCATAACTAATTCAGCATCAATATACAAACGGATGATCATAATTTGATGAAAAGCGATGAGGATTAAGGTGGAAGTACAAAAAGAAGAATCACTCGATTGCTGCACTATAGATACGTTTAAAAACATACCTGATGGACATTTTTCTTCAAGTCTACGATCAACATTAATTGCACTTTTTAAGTCGTGGTGACACTTTACAAGTTTATCTCTGAATTATGTGTATACTTTCGAAGTTTCACCACACTACCATCACAAACAGCCTCGATGGCAACTATTGTTCTGTTGATGTTTGAATTCCTCTGTATTCCTCTGTGTAAACGAGACTCATCTGCATGAAATAATATCGAACATGTATTTTGCCTACTATTCAGCTCCGTACTCCAAAGGGAACAGGACGAGAAAGAAGAGAATTCAGAATGATGGATCGTTCAACAAAAGGGGGATACAGTAGGAAGAGAAAGGGTTTAGATCTGGTAATATATCTAATCCCATTTGGACCTTACGTGACCTCAGAACCAAAAAAATCATTCTCGAAACTCATTCTCAAAAATGTCTACCTCTAATCCTAGACTTCCAAAGGCTTAGTTCACCAGTACTTTAAGGAACCCACTTGTTGCTCCTATGGGATATCTTACCCAAATGGAACGCCATAATCTATGAGATAAAGAGTGGAAAAAAAAAGAAATATATCAGCATTGCGTGGCACAGAGGCTATCTCGGTAACATCCGGTCCTACCATCATTGTCCCGTGGGTTGAATACGTCAACAGATGCGGAAAACGTGTGCGTGTGTGTGTGTGTATGTGTCAGGTGCCAGTGTTGTTATTTCTTTTCACTCTTTTTATTGAAAGAGTTTCCATGCATGATTTATATATATATGTGTATATATATCACCTTATATGTATATAAACTCTTCGTGCTTTCCCGCCTTAGTAATGTAGGTTTAGGGATGACGACACGAGGAAATATCCTCACGTTGCTCCTTCTGTTATTACACTATAAATGAGATAAGACGAGAGGGGAGGATCTTCAGCTCAATCCTGCCAAACTTAGTCGCCCTCCGTGAGGTTTCAGCAGTATCCGTTACTGACAACACTAGATGAACAAAATGACAACTAATGTTTACAGCATTTCAACACAAAATCGTTATTGTAACGAGAAAAGTGTTTTCGGCCTTAACAATGACCGGATTTGCCTGTGGTAGCAAAAACTATAACACTGTGTTTCCATCCTTGAATAATTTCACACAACAGACTTAATCTTATGATTATCCCATGATCTTAATCCCTAAGGTGTAGCAAGACGGTATATTAGCTAACCAAAGCTTATCAAGTGTATGATTATGTCAGAGGCAAATCTGTTCATAATTGTGAGCAGTTACGGCGTTAATGAGACAGTAAATTCCACTCGGGGACCATAACAAGAGCTTTTCATAGACCATAATAATAGTGTAGCTTGTAAATTGGGAGAAATATTATGAGAATTTGAGTTTGACTGACGAGAAAATGACCCGAAATGTAGGCCATCAGGCCCACATGACACCGAGAACCTACATCTAGCTACCTACCTCTTCGTCGTCTTCTGTGTCACCGGAGTAGCCAGTCTCCGTCAGCTGTCCGATGGAATGCTTCCTAACCAGAGGCAAGTCCATTCGCGCCCCCGACAGGATGGAATCGGATGCCCGACGGACCCAAACACCACGTGACCCCTGTCGACGGTTTGTCTTTGTCACCACAGTGGTGAGGGCCGCTACCTCGCATCCTTCTTCAACCTCCTCGTCGCTGGAGAAGACAACAGCGTTGCTGCGGGTGAGCCTAGGACGCGACCTCAAGCGTGGGCGTGAGCGCACGGGGCCGCTGTCGTTCGAAGACGAAGGCGAAGCTCTGTCCCAGTTCGAACCCCTGACGAACTCGTTCTCAGACACGCAGCGACGGGCAGTAGCCGTCGGGGATAACGCACTTCTAGAAGGATGAGTGTGCGATTCACTTTTGTACGAGTGACAGATGGAAGGACAATCGCTAATGCTCGGCGAATCGAGTGATGGCTTCCTCCTCCAATCATTCACGTCATTGACGTTATCTTCTTCGTACATACTGTATTTACCCTCATTCTTTTCCCTCCGCATGAGATGAGTCTCCGACTTGGAGAGGTTATCCTCATCCTGTGGTTGCAAGTACTCTCCCGGAGAGACCTCGTCAGCAGACTTGGAGAGTCTCGTAGTCTCACCGGCTGTGTGGCTCTCCAGCAACTTCTCAAAAAACATAGCGAGGAGAGGGCGATCCGAGGCCGTAGACATCGCCGAACTGGGCCTAGAAGATGGAGCAGATGTGGCCTTCGACTGCCTCGGTGTCGGCATTGGCCGCAGATCCCTGGAAATGCGAGGCGCTGGCACTGGAATCGGAGATTGAGAGCTGGAAGGAACCTTCTGCACTGTACCCTCTTCTGCTGATTCTCGTGGACTGTACTCTGCCTCAGTGAGCGAGCTCGGGGCGACAGTCTCATCTGAATCGTTTACCCTATTCGCGTCATTCGCATTACTTCGTCCCTCCTGGAACTTAGTGCCGCTAGTGCTAAAGTTAATGGTCGTCGTTTCAACGTGCCTTGTGAGTTTCAGCAAGCCGGAGACAACCTCATCAACCGGTATTTCTTCCGTATCCGACACTCGTTCATATTTGGCTGGTAAAGTGCCGGTATCATCATGAATTATTCCGCTGGTTGTCCCCTCTATGTTGGGTGTTTGTTTTTGCAAGCAACATGACTCTGAATTACTTGCTCTCTGAAACTGCAACATACACAAATTTTGTTCAGTCTTCCCGGTTTTTGAATCAAAATCTATTTCTTCTGAATTCTCTGATTTTTCCTCTGTCTTGGATATAATAGACTTTTCATGTATTAATTTATCGTTCCCTGCAGTATTTTCCTTAACGTGCAATCTTTGTTGTCTAATTTCGGTTTCCTGTGTTAGTGTACCAGCAGATATTGCATTTCCTTTTGGACTAGGGTTAGTTTGAGACTGTGTATCACACTGCTCCTGTTTAATACTGGTAAATTTCGTGTCATTTTTTCTCACTTCTGCAAGCGTTTTCTCTCCTACGATGTAAGAAACATTTTCCTTTGTCACTTGTGTTGCATGTATGGTGATGCTGTTGTTGTACTGTGTGTCTTCCTCTTTATCCCTAGTTTTGGTAGGAATATCTACCAACTCTGAGGTCTCTCCCTGCTTCTTTGTTGCAAGGGGTTGGGTCTCCCTTGAGAATTTCTCACTGTTTCTTTCAACCTCTTCTTCAGACTGTACATCAACCTGTTTTTCTTCATTACCTTTAGTTTCCTTTGCGGCTGTTGCTTCAACGTATTGGTCGTCTGTTCCAAACGACCAAGATGACTGTCCACTGCCAACATTATCATACTCACTCAGTGGAGAAGCATTAATCTCTATGGACTCCGACTCAACCAGTGGGAATGGAGCGGCATTGACAGCTGGGGCATCTTTATCTTCGAACTTTGTAGCGTCTTGTGGATTATCCTCTGCATCATGAGAAGGTTCAGTACCTGGAGGCTCTTGAATGATCTCCGTTTCACTAAGACGGCCTCCTTCTCCTTCCAGACATGGAGACTGGGGCGACTCTACCGAAGCGTTGTCAGCGAAGAGAGTATCATCTTTGGACTGACTTATACCTAGTGAAGGGGAGGTGTCAGATAATATACCCCTGACAGTGAGAGACAGTGTATCCTCTGGCTCGGGAGAGAGAGGGTACTCGAGAAGTGAATCTTCGTCTGTATTTTCTCCCAGCGGAAACTTGGTGTATGTCTCTCCTCCGCCATCAGTCTCTGCGTCCGTAGCGGAGTCTTGGCGGACCAGATCGCCGGCGTGATCCTCACTCCCGTGTCCTGATCGGATCATGTCTAAGTCGCTGTCGACGAGGGAAAAACGGCGATAATTGTGAGCCTCTGTTAGCAAGTCAAGCTCAGCTGGTTTTCGATGCCCTGAGAGGATCTGGAATAGTCTTGGAGGCTTGGGAGGAGGAGGAGTCTGGGGTATAGGAGGTGCATTAATTGTCAAATATTGGTTGTAAGTGTTGTATTTGTCGAAGACAAGCGTAGGCGGTGGTGGCCTCTTCGGTGGGATCTTCTTTTTGTGAGGAGGTTTGGAAGGCCTTTTCCCGAGAGTTAGATCAGTAATCTCTCGTTCCTCGGAGGAACTGACACTTGACAACCTCTTGGCGATCCTCTGCTTCAAGCTGGGCTGCTCCTCGCTGGAACTGATACTTGGGTTCTTCCTCACGAGACGATGAAGGGAAGTGAAGAATCCAACGTCTTCGCTTGAGCTCACACTCAACGACTGCTGAGCTGCGGAATGTCCAGAGGTTCCTTCATTGGAACTCTCTCTTGAGACGTTAACCTTCCAGGAGTCTCTGCTTTCTGATGGGCTTGATTCTGAATTCTTTAACGTCTTCTTTTCATGAGTAGTGAGAGTTGAGGGTGTAGTCATATCTTCATCTTCCATCACTTTGTGGTCAGTTTCAGATGTTATGATCACTTGTGGAACGGGAGATCGAAGCCCAGAATCTACAATGTCAGGGACATTATTCATGGTGTTCCTAAGAGGGTCTTGTAGTAGGGTTGCCTTCGTGTTTTCCAATGCTGCATTTCCCTCAACTTTATGTACTTTTTCTCTCATTTTATGTCTTTTCCTTTCCACACTTGATTTTCCTTCATATCCAATTTCATTATCTTCTTTAGTACACCTTGTATTCACAATATTTTTTTCTTCGTCTCTGTATGATTCTTTCTCTTCGGTAAGTCTTACACTCTTTGAAACACCTTTTTCTTGACAAGTCTGTAAATTCTCTTCCTTATTGTGGCTTTCGCTTGTGAGGACGACCTTTCCAATGTCATTATTCTCAGCGTCTTCCCTAGTGTGCTTTTCACGTTTTGCTACAGTTCCCTTCTCCTTTTTCTGTTTACTAACTTGTTTTCTTTCATCTTTCCTCTTTACGTCATATTTTTCGACGCCGTTTCGCAAGCCTACGTTCTCCGTGTTCCCGGCTGTCCCATCAGTACTTCTTTTCTCAGTCGTGTCTTCTGAACCAGCCTCTTTTGTGGGACTGCTGCGAGAGGACCTGGGCGTTGCTCGTGGCTGTAAACCTTTCTCCTTGATCTTACTTTTGCAGTCTTTAGCCCAAGGCACTGATGTCTTCCACACAAAGCCTTCCTCATCGCTCAGGTCACCCGGAACTTTGCTGTTACTGGAGACGTCGACAGAGGAGAGGTGTCCTCTTTGAAGCTTGTGTTTAGTCGAGGTCATGAGATCATCGCTTAGTGATTTTTTGAGAGATTTTGGTTTATGAGGGACAGAAGGCTTGGTGTTCGTCGGTGATGAGGGGTTGGACTGATGTTTGACTTGTTCCATCGCCTCATATCTCAGAATTATGTTATGGACTGACCCTTTCCTAGACTTTGTGGAAGACTCGGGAAGTTGCGTAGCTTCGCTCTCCACACTGTTTACTACACTGTCACTTGGCTTTCTCGAACTCTCACTTGTCTCTTCTTTCGCTTGTCCTCCTGAACTTTCTGATTTTGATAAATGAGAAGAAGAGCTGTCTTTCGAAGGAGGCGTCTTCCACGACGTGCTTAGGTTCTCGTCGTCTGATATGAAGCTCCTTCGACGTCTACGAAAATCCCGGTAATAGAAAGCGTCATCGTCGAAGTCTCCAGCCTCGATGTCGTCTTGGCTCAGGGTCAGCATTCTGGCGTCTACCAGAAATTCCCCCTGAGTTGGGAAGTTATTCTCCTTCAGGATATCGTCATAACTCCTGGAGAGACCGCTCGAACTCGTTCTTTCAAGGGCAGTGAGATCCATCACGCTCTTGGAATTCTTACCGAGAATATTCTTAAAGGCTTTCATAGGCGCGGTCGATTTCTTCTTGGCTGAAGGACGAATCCTCAAATCTTGTGGGGCTGGATCTGGAAATTCATAGGACCTCTTCTTGCTAAATCTCGAATGTCGGATTTTGTTGGCGCCCGAAGCTGAGGACTCAATGCTGGTGAAGCTGGTTAGTGACAGGGTGTCACCGTCGCCAGCCTTAGGCCTAATCTGAAGGAACTCACTGCTATCTTTCACGAAGCCAGTCAACATAGGCTCGGTTTTGTTGTTGTTGTTACACAATCGCATATTTAGATTAGCTTTCAGATTGTTGAATTTACCCAAATGGTCCGACAGATGACTTCCTCCAGACTTGATGGAAGAGTCTCTGTCAAAATCAAATTTTTTCTTCCTTAGGAATGACACGGAAGAGGTAGACATCGTTTCGGATAATGGTCGTTTCGGCAGCGACTCCTTACTACTGGACTTTCTCAATCGTAAGAAGGGCAGAGGACTTGAGCCACGTGATGTACGTCCTTCGGCAGGTTTCGGGTCCATATTCCCTTGGGCCGAAGGCCCTTGAGTCTTTTTACTTAGTCCCTTCGACAATGACTTCCTAAACGCCTTGTTCACGCTTCCTATACCTTTAGACTTCCGCGAATCCTTGTGACACTTCATGTCTTCCTCGGGAGGGTATCTTCTAACCTCCTGAAACTGTGGTATTTCGAAACTGACCGACTTTCTCCTCTCGGGTGAGGGCGACCATCGTCCTGGTCGCTTGCTCTTTGAGTCACCATTGTTCTGAACCTCGTCACTATGACACGCTTGCAAGGCTGAACAACTTTTCCAAGAGGTCAGTGTTTGCTCTTGTGGTCTCGTCTTCTTCTTCTTCTTCTCCCTTCTGTGCAAAGTCGGTGAATCTTCGTTTAGATAATCTTTCAAACTCTCCCTAGAGAAAGGAGGCTCTGAGTCGAAAGATTCATCCAGGTCAGGATTTGGAGTCAAAACCACACTTCCTACCTGACTACCGACTGCACCTGCAAGCGTTGGAGCGCATAAGTCAGTGAATTCCTTCTGACTCGAAATTGTCTTCGAGGATGATCTCTTCTGCTTCATCCTCGTTTTCTTATGCGTCTCCGTTTTCTCTCCGTCCGTCTTTTCTATATTCCCGTTCTCTGCTCTGGTCGTCGAGGAGTTAACGTGCCCATCAGTATGTCTCGTTCTTCTTTGTCCTGCCCTGGAGATGCGTTCGAAATCCTCGAAGCGCCCTTTGGAGGAACTGCCTGCTGGGAGTACACCACCACCACCATCACCACCACTCGGGTGCTGTTGATCTGATGGGTCCATCTTGCGCAGAGATGATGAGGGTGTTTCTCTTTTCGTCCTAGAAATTCTGCCTTGGATGAGACGTCACTCAGTATCACGAGTCTTTTCATCTACTTTGTGGCCACAGGATCTTTAATCATTCCACTGAATCTCGTATATTCTACACATTTTGGTTTCCCATTTGTTCAATAACCAGTATCAAGGGATATTTCATTTACTGTAGAAGACTCGTATGTATAAAAGAAATCATGTCAAGACTGTACAGAATAAATATCAAACACATTAAATGACAACAAAGTTAAGATAATCTAAGTGTAGCTTACAGTAACGAAAGCTTTAACATCATGTCCGAGTACCGACAGATGACCTATATTGCCAAACGCAAGTGTATATCAATTCAAACACCGAACGTAAATAATTCTAATCTTTTTCTGGTTAATCACGAGAAAAAAATTCTCATTTATCTCTTTCACTGTCCATATAATTACTTTTAATCTTTTTCTGATTAATCACTAGAGAAAAAATTCTTCATAGATATTTTTCACTGTCCATACAAATACTTTTATTCCTTTTCTGATTAATCACGAGGAAAAGCTATTCTTCATTTATCTTTTTCCGTGTCTATTGTCCTCCTGCAGGGAGATATTTGATCTCGATATAGACACTAGAGACCTGAGCTTTCGTAGTTGTCTTACGTTTGTCTGCACCTTCGTTACTGACTGTCCAGGAATCAACACTCGTATTGGTATGTATTTTCTTCCACTTGTGATGGCATCTCTTTTCTGGCACTAGCCATTCTGGCACTACACACACACTCACCACTACACCATTACATATGCCTCCTTGGCCTATAGTCCTTCTGTTCTTTGTCACTAATCACTTCTTTTGTGTATCATAATACGTGAGGATAACAGAACACAGAGACTTATCATCTTGAGTGCAGTATAGCCCGCTATACACTCCGACTAGGGGCGGTATATCTATATACACAGTAGATATACATAGTTCATTATACCTTTAGATAAAAGGGTGGTATATACTGTTCTGAGATGAAGGGGTTTAACTTAGTGTAAAGGTTTCCTCCCTTCCCTCAGTCACCAAGGCACGAGAAGAGGACGGACTGGTGACTCGAGAGTGTGCGTGTGTGTGTGTGTGTGTGTGTGTGTGTGTGTGTGTGTGCGATCATCCACTGACACACTTGTTGGCACAGGTGTGCCAGCCTGGATGATTCACCGGCACCCTCTCTCTCTCTCTCTCTCTCTCTCTCTCTCTCTCTCTCTCTCTCTACTGGTGTCAGTCTCAAAAATACCTCCATGTACTCCCCCCAATAGCTCAGCTCTCGGGCCCAAGATAGATATAGCAGAAGTGTCCTTATTGGTTGAGAGACACGTGTGCTTGATAGCATTACATGCATTACAAACAATCGAATAATCATGAAAAGTACGACTAAAACTACACAAGGGGAATTGATGAAAAAAAGAAGATAAGGGAGATAAAGATAAAAGATGTGGCGTATCAGGCGTACATTAGTAATTCACTAAGTAGACAGAACGGAGGATGTAAAGCAGTGACGTGTGACTCCTTGAAGTAACCATAACATAGCAGTAGACAGTAGAAGTGTTCGTTAGCTTTGAGTTTCGATCCCTTATTCCTCGATTCCTTGAGCATCATCTGTAAGACCCCTTGGGGGCTCCCCTATAGAGATTTCAGCATCCGTTACGAAATTTCAGTAACGTTGATACGTAAAAAGATAAGAAAGCAAACTGGGGTAAATCAAAGGACAAACAGGAGTTAGCAGACTTTCATGACACTCTCGATTAAAGTGAGGTCATCCTGCGAATTCGATTGGATTACGATGATTTATAATGTCTCAGTGGGTCAGTGTTACAGGGTCACATGTGCAATTAGATACATCACATATATTTATATATGTATTTTCAGTGAATCATCTGTGGAGCTGGTCAGTGAGTGTATCGGGTTTCCCCAAACACTTTTATTTACTCCAAATCTTTATCATCTTTATTTGATAGATTATGGACAGTCTTTCCTACTTAAAGAAGTAATTTCGATGTATGTGTGTCTGTATGATTATGTGT
>JAUUDY010593040.1:0-10177 GCA_032361765.1 Panulirus inflatus | reverse complement strand
CCCCCTCCCCTTTGTTGCAAAGACCCGATTCCGCTAAAGTAAGGCCATCTACAACAAAGGCCAAAGGCCCACCGTAACCGTCCTGTGACAAAGACCCGAGGTAATTCAAGACCTTTCAATAAGTAGCCAAGAATCATCATCACCCTGATGAATCAGGGAGTCGACTGGCCTCCCATGTCTTGGGACGGAGTCGACTGGCCTCCCATGTCTTGGGACGGAGTCCATTGGCCTCCCATGTCTTGGGACGGAGTCCATTGGCCTCCATGTCTTGGGACGGAGTCGACTGGCCTTCCATGTCTTGGGACGGAGTCGACTGGCCTCCCATGTCTTGGGACGGAGTCGACTGGCCTCCATGTCTTGGGACGGAGTCTATTGGCCTCCCATGTCTTGGGACGGAGTCGACTGGCCTTCCATGTCTTGGGACGGAGTCCATTGGCCTCCATGTCTTGAGACGGAGTCCATTGGCCTCCATATCTTGAGACGGAGTCCATTGGCCTCCAGGTCTTGAAACTGAGTCCATTCGTCTCCTGGTCTAAAGACAGATCCTATTGGCTTCCATTTTTTGAGATGGAGTTCACCGGCCTTCATACCTTGAGACAGAATCCACTGGCCCCATGTCTGCAGATGTAGTCATCTAGCCTCCAGGTCTTCAGACTGAGTCCATGGCCATACATTTCTTGAGACTCATTCCATTCGCCTCCATGTCTTGAGGAATTCACTGACCTCCCTATCTTGAGACGGTGTCCACTGGTTTGCATATCTTCAGACGGAGACAACCGGCCTCAATGTCTTCAGATGTAGTCTACTTTCCTCCATGTCTTGAGACGGAGACCGCTGGCCATCATCTCTTGAATCGGAGTATACTCGCTTCCAAGTCTTGAGATGGAGTCCAATAACGTTCATGTCTTGAGACGGAGTCTACTAGCCCCCAAGTTTTTACACCCATTCCACTGACTTCCATGTCGGGAGACGTAGTCATCTGCTCTTCATGTCTTGAGACGGAGATCAATGGACTCCTTGTTATGAGATGGAAACCTTTAGCCTCCATATCTTGAGACTTATTCTACTGGCCATCATGTCTTGAGACGGAGTCTACTGACCCCCAAGGCTTGAGACGGAGTTCACTGGCCTCCATGTCTTCAAGAGGAATCCAATGGCCTACATGTTTTGATAAGTAGTCCACTGGCTTCCACGTCTTGAAACGGAGTTCACTGCCATACATTTCTTGAGACTGATTCCATTAGCCTCCACGTCTTAAGGAGTCCACTGACCGCCATGTATTAGGAAAGATTCCACTGGCCTCCATGTCCCTAGACGTAGCCCACCTTCCATCATGTCATGAGACGGAGTCGACTGGATTCCATGTCTTAAGATGGAATACACTTGCCTCCATGTCTTGAGACTAAGTCCACTATCCTTTATGTCTTGAGACGGAGTCCACTGGTTTGATATCTTAAGACGGAGGCCACTGACCTCCATGTCTTGAAACGTAGTCCACTAGCCTCCATGTCTTGAGACGGAGACCACTGGTCTCTATGTCTTGAGAGGTGGACCACTGGCCATCATGCCTTGAGACGGAATCCACTTGCTTCCTTGTCTTGAGACGTAGGCTAATGGATATCATCACTTGAATTGGAGTATACCATCCTTCAAGTCTTGAGACGGAGTATGGAGTTCAATAGCGTTAATGTCTTGAGACGAGATCTACTGATCCCCAAGTATTGACACGGAGTTCACTGTCCTCCATGTTATGAGACATAGTGCACTGGCTTCAATGTCTTGAGACGGAAACCACTGGCCTCCACGACTTGAGACATAGTCCATTAGCAATCATGTCTTTAGATGGAGTCTACTGACCCCCAATTCTTGACACGGAATCCACTGTCCTCGAGGTCTTAAGAAGGAGTCTATTGGCCTCCATCTTTTCTGACGGAGTCCTTCGACCTTCATACCTTCAAAAGTAGTCCACTGGCCCCCATGTTTTCAGACGTAGTCAGATGACCTCCAGATCTTCAGACTGAGCCCACTGCCATACATTTCTTGAGACTGATTCAATTGGCCTCCACTACTTGAGAAGGAGTCCACTGCCTTGAATGTATTGAGACGGAGTCCACTGGCCTCCATGTCTTGAGACGTAGTTCACTTTTAATCAAGTCTTGAGACAGAGTCCACTGGCTTCTATGTCTTGAGACGTAGTCCATTAGCCTCCATGTCTTGAGACGGAGATCACTGGCCTCCATGTCTTGAGACGTGGTCCACTGGCCATCATGCCTTGAGGCTGAGTCCACTAGCCTTCATGTATTGAGACGGAGTCCACTGGTTTCCATGTCTTGAGACGGAGTCCTCTAGCCTTCATATCTTGAACGGAGTCCACCAGCCTCCATGTCTTAAGACGTGGTCCACTGGCTATCATGTCTCGAGACGGAATCCACTGGCTACCATGTCTTGAGGAGTCCATTGGCTTAGATGTCTTGAGACGTAGCCCGCTGGATATCATCTGAATCGTAGTATAATGGCCTCCAAGTCTTGAGAGGGACTCCAATAGCGTTCATGTCTTGAGACGGAGTCTACTGATCCCTAAGTCTTGACACGGGGTCCACTGTCCTCCAGGTCTTAAGATGGAGTCTATTGGCCTCCATCTTCTGAGACGAATTCCACCGGCCTTCATACCTTCAAAGGGAATCCACTGTCTCCCATGTCTTCATTAGTCACCTGGCCTCCAGTTCTTAAGACTGAGTCCACTGCCATACATTTCTTGAGACTCATTCCATTGGCTTCCTTGTCTTGAGAAAGAGTTCACTGACCTTGCATTGACACCGAGTACACTGGCCTCCATGTCTTGAGACGTAGACCACTTTCCATCATAACTTGTGACGGAGCCCACGGTTTAGAGACGGAGTCCACTTGCCTCCATGTCATGAGACTCAGTCCACTGGCCTTCATGTCATGAGACTCAGTCCACTGGCCTCCATGTTTTGAGGCGGAATCCATTGGTATCAATTTCTTGAGACGCACACCATTGGACCTCCATATCTTGAGACTTAGTACACTGACTTCCACTTCTTGAGACGGAGACCATTGACCTCAATGTTTTGAGACGTACCCCACAGGCAATCACGCCATCAGACGGAATCAACTTGCTTCCTTGTCTTGAGACGGAATCCACTAGCCTTTATGTCTTGAAACGTAGTCCAATGGCCTCCATGTCCTGAGACGTAGTCCACTGGCTATCACGTCTCGAGACGGGGTCTACTGGCTTCCATGTCTTGAGATGAAGTCCATTGGCCTCAATGTCTTGAGACGTATTCCACTGGATATCACCTCTTAAATCGGAGTATACTGGCCTCCAAGTCTTGAGAAGTTCATGTCTTGAGACGGAGTCTACTGATCCCTAAGTCTTGACACGGAGTCCACTGGCCTTAATGTCATGAGATATAGTCCACTGTTATCTATGTCATGAGACGGACACTAATGGCCTCCATGTTTTGAGACGGAAGCCACTGGCCTCCATGACTTGAGACATAGTCCACTTGCCATCATGTCTTGAGACGGAATCCACTGTTTTCTATGTTTAGAGACGGAATCCACTTGCCTCCATGTCAGGAGACTCAGTTCACAGGTCTCCATCTTTTGAGACGGAGTCCATCGGCCTTCATGCCTTCAGACGTAATCCACTGGCCCCCATGTTTTCAGACGTAGTCAGCTGGCCTCCAGGTCTTAAGACTGAGTCAACTGCCATACATTTCTTGAGACTGATTCCATTGGCCTCCATTTCTTGAGAAGTCCACTGCCTTCCGTGTATTGAGACGGAGTCCATTGCCTCCATATCTTGAGACGTAGTCTACTTTTCATCAAATCTTGAGACAGAGTCCACTGGGCTCCATGGCTTGAGTGGGATTCAATAGCATTCTTGTCTTAAGATGTTGTTTACTGACCCACAAGACTTGAGACGTAGTCCCTTGTCCTCCAGGTCTTCAGAAACAGTCTACTGGCCATCATGTTTTGAGAAAGAGTATACTGACCTCCATGTCTTGAGAGGTAGTCCACTAGCCATCGGGTATTGAGACAGATTACACTGGCTTCCATGTCTTGAAACGGATTCCACGTCCCTCCATGTCTTGAGACTTAGTCAACCAGCCCCCATGTCGTGAGACGTTGTCCACTGGCCGTCATGTCTTGAGACGGGGTATCTCTTCTATGTCTTGAGACGGAATTTACTTTCCTCCATGTCTTGAGACTGAGTCCTCTGGCATTCATGTCTTGAGACGGCGTCCACTGATTTCCATGTCTTGAGACTTAGACACTGGCCTCCATGTCTTGAGACGTAGGCCTCTGGCCGTCAACTCTTGAGACTTGGTTCACTCACCATCATGTCTTCAGGAGTCCGCTGGCCTTCATGTCTTGACACGGAGTCCACTGGCATCCATATCTTGAGACGTAGGCCCCTGGGCATCATCTCTTCAGACGTAATCAATTGGTCATGATGTCTTCAAACAGAGTCCACTGGCCTCCACGTCTTGAGAAAGAGTCCAATAGTGTTCATGTCTTGAGACGAAGTCCTCTGTCCTCCAGGTCTTCAAACGTAGTCTACTGGCCATCATGTTTTGACAAAGAGTCCACTGACCTCTATATCTTGAGACGGAGTTCACTGGCTTCTGTGTCTTGAGACGGAATGAACTGGCCGTCATGTTTTATACGTAGTCCATTGACCATCATGCCTTGAGAGGGAGTATACTCGCATTCTTGATGTAGTCCACTGGCCATCATATCTTGAAACAGATTCCACTGGCCTCCATGTCTTGAGATGGAGTCTACTGTCCCCCAAGTCTTGATACGGAATCCACTGGCCCCCACGTCTTCAGACGTAGTCACTTGGCCTCCAGGTCTTGAGACTGAGTCTACTGCCATACATTTCTTGAGACTGATCCCATTAGCCTCCATGTCTTGAGAAGTAGTCCACTGGCCTCCATATATTGAGACGGAGTCTACTGCCCTCCATGTCTTCTGACGTAATTCACTCTCCTTCATGTCTTGAGACGGAGTCCACTGCTTTCCATGTTTTGAGACGGAATCCACTTGCCTCCATGTTTTGAGTCTCAGTCCACTGGTATCCATGTCTTGAGACGAAGTCCACTGTCTTCCATGTTTTGAGACGGAATCCATTTGCCTCCATACCTTGAGACTGAGTCCACTAGCCTTCATGTTTTGAAACGAAGTCCACTGGTTTCCATGTCTTGAGACGGAGACCTTTATATCTCATTGTCTTAAGATGTAGTACACTTGCCTCCATGTCTTCAGACGGAAACCACCGGCCTCCATGTCCTGAGACGTATTCCACTGGCCATCATGATATGATACGGTATCCACTTGCATCCATGACTTGAGACGTAGTCAAATGGCCATGATGCCATGAGACGGAATTCACTTCCTTCCCCGTCTTAAGATGGAGTCCATTAGCCACCATGTCTAGAGTCGTAGTCCACTGGCTATCATCTCTTGTATCGGAGTATACTGGTCTCCAGTTCTTCAGGCGGACTCCAGTAGCGTTCATTTCTTGACACGGGGTCTATTGATCCTTAACTCTTGACGCGAATCCGGTTCACTGGCCTCCGTGTCATGAGATGGTGTCCACTGTTCTCCATATCTTGACACGGACACCACTGGCCTCCATGTCTTTGGACGGAGTTCACTGGCCTCCATGTCATGAAAAGAAGTCCGCTGGCCTCCAGGTCTCGATACGTAGTCCACTGGCTTCCATTTCTTGAAACGGAATCCACTGGCCTCCATATCTTAAGACGGGAGTCCCCTGGCCTCCAGATCTTGAAGCTGAATCCACTGCCCTCCACGCCTTAAGACGGCGAATATTGGCCTCCATCCTTTGAGAGAGAGTCCAACGGCCTTCATACCATGAGACGGACCTAACTGGCCCTCATTTCTTCAGACGTTGTCCCTTGGCCTCCAGGATTTGAGAGTGAGTCCACTGGCCTCCACGTCATGAGGCATTGTCCACTGGCAATCAAGTCTTGAGACGGAGTCTCCTGACCCGCAAGTCTTGACACGGAGTCCACCAGCCTTCATATCCAGAGATGGAGTCCACGGTCTTCCATGTCTGAAGACGAAATCTACTTGCCTCCATGTCTTGAGACTGAATCCTCTGGCCTCCATGTCTTGAGAAGGAGTCCACTGGTTTGTATGTCTGGCCTCCATGTCTTGTGACGTACACCTCTTCCCGTCATCTCTTGAGACGTAGTCCACTCGCCATCATATTTTCAGACGGAGCCCAGTGGCCTTCATGTCTTAAGACGAAGTCCACTGACCTCCTTGTCTTGAGACGTAGGCCCCTAGCCAACATCTCTTCAGACGTAATCCACTGGACATCATTTCTTCAGACGGAGTCTAATAGCCTCCATGTCTTGAGAAGGAGTCCAATAGTGTTCATGTATTGAAACGGAGTCTACTGACCCTCAAGCCTTGAGACGAAGTCCCCTGTCCTCCAGGTCTTCACACATAGTCCACTGGCCATCATGTTTTTTTTAGGAAGAGTCCACTGACCTCCATATCTTGAAACGGAGTCCACTGGATTTAGTGTGTTAAGACGTAATCCAATAGCCATCATGTCTTGAGACGGAACCCACTCGCATTCCTGTCTTGAGACGTAGTCCACTGGCCATCATATCCTAAAACGGACGCCATTGGCCTCCATGTCTTGAAACGGATTCCACCGGCATTCATACCTTCTGACGGAATCCACTAGGTCTTGAGACTGATTCAACTGGCCTCCATGTCTTCAGAAGGAGTCCACTGGCCTCCATGTATTAAGACGGAGGTCCACTGACCTCCATATCTTGAGACGTAGTCCACTCTCCTTCCTGTCATGAGACGTCCACTGTCTTCCATGTTTTGAGACGGAATAAACTTGCCTCCATGTCTTCAAACTAAGTCCACTATCCTCCATGTTTTGAGACAAAGTCCACTGGTTTCCATGTCTTAAGACGGAAACCACTGGACCTCCATGCCTTGAGAAGTAGTACACTGGCCTCCATGTCTTGAGACGGAGACTACGTGCCTCCATGGCTTGAGACGTAGTCCATTGGCCATCATGCCATGAGACGGAAACCACTTGCCTCCATGTCTTGAGACTGAATCCACTGGCCTCCATGACTTAAAACGTAGTCCACTGCCATCATGACCTGAGACCGAATCCACTTGCCTCCATGTCTTGAGACCGAGTCCACTGGCCTCCGTGTCTTGAGACGGAGTCCACTGCTTTCCATGTCCTGAAACGGAGACCACTGTACCTCCATCTCTTGAGACGGAGACTACTGGATATCATCTCTTGAATTGGAGTATGCTATCCTCCAATTCTTGAATCGGAGTATACTGGCCTCAATTCCTGAGACGGACTCCAATAGCGTTCATGTCTAGAGACGGAGTTTACTGATCGGTAAGTCTTGACACGGAATCCACTAGCCTTCATGTCAGGAGACGGAGTACACTGTTCTCCATGTCTTGAGACGAACACCACTGGCCTCCATGTCTTGAGAGGGAAACCACTGGCCTACATATCTTGAGAGATAGTCCACTGGCCATCATGTCTTTAGACGTAGTCTACTGACCCCAAGTCTTGACATGAAAAGGATTCCATTGGTCTCCAGGTCTTGACACTTATTCCAAAAGCATCCATATCTTGAAACTTCCTCCCTGTCTTGTGACGGAATCTACTGACCTTAATATCTTCAAACGGAACCCCTGGCCCCCATGCCTTACGGCGGAGTAGATTAGAAATCATCTCTTGAATCGGAGTATACTGGCCTCAATTTCTGAGACGGTCTACAATAGCGTTCATGTCTGGAGACGGAGTTTACTCATCCATAAGTCTTGACACGGAGTCCACTGGCCTACATATCGTGAGACGGTAACCATTGGCTTCCATGTTTTGAGACATAGTCCAATGGCCGCCAGGTCTTAAGACGGAGTCTATCGGCTTCCATATTTTGGGACGGATTCCACCTACCCTCATACCTTCAGACGGAATCCACTGGACCCCATGTCTTCAGACGTAGTCACCTGGCCTCCAGGTCTTGAGACTGATTAATTTGGCCTCCATGTCTTCAGAAGGAATCCATTGGCCTCCATGTCTTGAGACGTAGTCCACCCCCGTTCATATCTTGAGATGGTGTCCACTGTCTTCCATGTTTTGAGACGAAATCCACTTGCCTCCAAGTCTTGAGACTGAGTCCACTAGCCTCCATGTTTTGAGACGAAGTCCACTGGTTTCCATGTGTTGAGACGGAGACTACTGGACCTCCATGTCTTGAGAAGTAGTATACTGGCCTCCATGTCTTGAGACGTAGTCCAGTGGCCATAATGCCATGAGACGGAATCCACTTGCATCCATGTCTTGAGACCGAGTCCACTGGCCTCCATGTCTTGAGACGGAGGCCACTGCTTTCCATGTCCTGAGACGGAGACCACAGGACCTCCATCTCTTGAGACGGAGACCACTGGATATCATCTCTTGAACCGGAGTACACTGGCCTCCAATTCTTGAGACGGACTCCAATAGTCTTCATGTCTGGAGAAGGAGTTTAATGATCCGTAAGTCTTGACACGGAGTCAACTGGCCTTCATGTCAGGAGACGGATTCCACTGTTCTCCATGTCTTGAGACGGACACCACTGGCCTCCATGTCTTAAGACGGACACCACTGGCCTCCTCGTCTTCAGACGGAAACCACTGGCCTCCATGTTGAAAAGGATTCCATTATCCTCCAGGTCTTGATACTTAATCCACAATCATCCATGTCTTGAAACGGAATCCACTGGCCTCCACATCTTGAGACAAAGCCTAATGATCTCCAAATCTTGACACGGAATCCAATGGCCTCTAGGTCTTAAGATGGAGTTTATTGGCTTCCATATTTTGGGACGGAATCCACCTGCCTTCATACCTTCAAACGGAATACACTGTACCCCAAGTCTTCAGACGTAGTCAACTGGCCTCCAGGTCTTGAGATTGATTCCATTTGCCTCCATGTCTTCAAAATGAGTCCATTGGCCGCTATGTCTTGAGACTGAGTCCACTAGCCTCCATATTTTGAGACGAAGTCCACTGGTTTCCATGTCTTGAGACGGAGACCACTGGAACTCCATGTCTAAAGAAGTAGTACACTGGCCTCCATGTCTTGAGACGGAGACCATGGGCCTCCATGTCTTGAGACGGAGACCATGGGCCTCCATGTCTTGAGACGTAGTCCACTAGCCATCATGCCATGAGACGGAATCCATTTGCCTCCATGTCTTGAGACCGAGTCCACTGGCCTCCATGTCTTGAGACGGAGTCCACTACTTTCCATGTTCTTAGACGGAGACCACTGGACCTCTTGAGACGGACACCACTAGATATCATCTCTTGAATCGGAGTACACTGGCCTCCAATTCTCGAGACGGACTCCAATAGCCTTCATGTCTGGAGACGGAGTTTATTGATCCGTAAGTCTTGACACGGAGTCCACTGGCCTTCATGTCAGGAGACGGATTCCACTTGCTTCCTGTCTTGTGACGGAGTCTACTGGCCCTAATATCTAGAAACGGAACCCCTGGCCCCCATGCCTTACGACGGAGTAGATTAGATATCATCTCTTGAATCGGATTATACTACCTCAATTCCTGAGACGGACTTCAATAGCGTTCATGTCTGAAGAAGGAGTTTCCTGATCCATAATTCTTTACACGGAGTCCACTGTCCTTCATGTCAGGAGACGGATTCCACTGTTCTCCATGTCTTGATACTTAGTCCAAAAGCATCCATGTCTTGAAACGGAGTCCACTGTCCTCCAAATCTTGAGACGGAGCCTAGTAACCTCCAAGTCTTGACACGGAGTCCATTGGCCTCCAGGTCTTAAGACGGAGTCTATTGGCTTCCATATTTTGGGACGAATTCCACCTGCTTCCATACCTTCAACGGGTTACACTGTACCCCATGTCTTCAGACGCAGTCAACTGGCCTCCAGGTCTTGAGACTGATTCCATTTGCCTCTATGTCTTCAAAAGGAGTCCATTAGCCTCCATGTCTTTATACTGAGTCCACTAGCCTCCATATTTTGAGACGAAGTCCACTGGTTTCCATGTCTTGAGACGGAGACCACTGGACTTCCATGTCTTGAGAAGTAGTACAC
>JAUUDY010593029.1:0-10177 GCA_032361765.1 Panulirus inflatus | reverse complement strand
CAGAACCTTCGCCCCCTCCCCCACCCTATGACTCACTTCCGATTCCATGGTTACATCCACTGATAAATCCATTCCCAGATATCTAAAACACCACTTCCTCAAATTCTTCTCCATTCAAACTTACCTCCCAATTTACTTGTCCCTCAGCCCGACTGAACTTCATAAACTTGATTTTATTCGCATTTACTCTCAGCTTTCTTCTTTCACACACTTTACCAAACTCACCAACGTCATAAGAACAAAATTAAACCTTACTCTTTGGTGTTCAGCCAAAGTGGAAAGATTTATAACCTCAAATTGCAGAATATGATGTAAGCCCAATGCACTGAATATGAAAATTCGTGAGATTATGATTTCTAGAAAATTTATTTCATAAGTTTGTAACTCATAACTGATCAGTATTGTATAAAAAGATTGAATGAATTAAAAATCTACATTTTTAGTCAGTATCATTCTTAAATTCATGATTTTGTATTTACTACTTGCAAATGCATTTAGTTGATAATAAAGGAAACCCTTTATCAGAATGTTATTCTACTTTTTGTGTACCTCATGGTCATAAACAATATATCAGTTTTATTTTTATGTTGTGGTCATCCCACTCATGGAAGAAGATATCATGGAGGAGATAAACAGACCATGAGTATTGTTGTCCTGTGCCTCCCTACAGGTTAGGTTTTGCCTGTGCACACTGATGCTTCAGTTTTACACTTCTCTGAATGAGAGACACATAAACATATTTGAATATTTTTACTTGGATTATCATCCTCCAGTGATAATCTTTTCAGTAGTACACTTAGAGGAAATGTATGTTTATGCTCGTTGGTTATTATTGCACTATAGCTGTTGAAATATCTGTCCGTCTATATCTCTGACACCTGTACCCTCCAGGAGCTCCCTCAAGGGGTATGGCCACAGCAAAAGAGTGTCCATAGTCCATAACTGATGAACTCCATTGACACCTCTTATCCTTTAGTGCCTCACCCTTAACAGGTCACTGGTAGAGGGAACTCTAGAAAAATATAGTGTTTCCAGAGGCTCTTACCTAAAGTTCCAAATGATTACTTCTATCTATTTTGTCGATCTAATATTCCTGCCTAATGTTTCAACCTACTACTCTTAGCTATTAATCCCACCTAATGTTTCTGAGATTGTATACAGTAAAAAGAATAAAGACTTTATAATTTATTTAGAACTTGGTTGAGATTACTGGTGTGAGGTCGCATATATTATCTTGCTGCCACTTTGGTTTGAAATAGGTTTAAAGATACCAGTTTTTAAAACAAAAACTATTAAAGTAGAAGTTGGAAATTAGAAATGCACAAATTACCTGAAAAAGATGGTAAGTAAGCTGAACCCTAGCACCAGTATTGAAGATGGAACACTGCCACTGATGATTGTCAGTTATCAACCAGTCATCATTGTTATAGTTTGACTTTAATAGTTTTCTTTATGTAATGATTCCAAACAAATAGTCTGACTTGTAACCATCACCATTCTTAAGGTTTTCTCCAGTCAAAATTGCCTCTTCCTTTTTTATATTGATCACCCATTTATACAAACAGGTATCTTTTTTATATCAGTTTTACATGGTAAGTGGCCCAAATTCAAATATTTGATAACCTCGGCATTTTCGTCAGCATTTGTGTCCAACAGTGCAGTTGGTTCTTTGAGATGATATGTTGAGTAACCAAAATTCAAGACATTCTGCCTACCTTTATCTGCTTGGAAAGTGGGTATAAGTTACATGATGTAATTAGGTGAACATCATAATGATTTCTATGAACAAGTGTATCTTATTTCTAAACAATTACACCTATCATGGTTGATTTTTTTTTATGTTTTGTGTCTTTGTTGTATGCTATTTTTTTTTATATGATATTGGATACTAGGTGATGATCACAGCTTTATTTAAATCAAATATTTGGATTGGCTTATACTAGTTGTTAATGAAAAACATCTGCTTGTGCCTTTCACTTGGATAAACTGAATTCTCTTGATTGTGAATTCTTCAAAATTTGCATCAAAATTTGCATTTTTACAGGTTTTTCAACAAGGGTCAGTGTACTTGGGGCACCAATTGTAGGTTCTTGCATCCTGGAGTGTCTGACAAAGGGAATTACAACATGTTTGCTCCATCCAAACCCCAAGCCACAACTGATAAAGAAGAGGACAGTGAGAGGGGAAGGGTAAAGAATACAGTAGTGCTTTCATTAAAGTTCTTGTACAGTAGTTTATACCATGCAACCCTTTCCTTTATTATATTTGCATTTTTCTATTACCACTTTTGCATGTCCCTTTATCTTGCCGCAGCATACTTAACCATTATACTTTCTTTTAACACTATGTATATCCTTTTCTGTCCATGGGCACTTTGCTAAACTATAGGTAAAATACTGCATCCCTATAGGTAAAATACTGCATCTAAGATTCCGACTGCCAAGAACCAATTCCTCACTTCCCTGCCACTGGTCACATAAAGACTGCATTTTCCAGGGATTCTCTTCATTGCTTTATTTATCCATCCCTTTAATCATAGTCTGAAAAAATTTCTCAGTATTTTCTTTTACATTTTATGTTAATTTCTTACCTTAGCGAGAACCCTATGACTGTCTGACAAAACATGTGTTTGTTAGGGGTTAAAGCACCATTTTATCCCATAAAATAAGGTACATTCATGATAATTCACCTCTTTTGACCATCATGAAATATATGAGGATGAATAGTTTTTCTGAAGGGCCTAACACACACATAGCAACCTACAGCTTTACAATGGCACTATGTGGCCAGTCACCTTCATTTCTTCACTTGCTTGGTATGATGTGCAGACCTGCAGTCCTTGTTTGACATCAGCTTTTGGGGCTTTTACTCTTGTTTCTGGCCTTCAGAGAGGTCAGGTGGGTATCTTTGCCTGAATCACACATACTTTATTGTATATTGAGTACTTGTGCACTTGGATAGACCACCAGTGTCAGTTGCCACAGTATGGCATTGACATTATACCTATTTTGATACATCAACCTAAACACCACTCTGTTTTTCTATCTGATAAATCATGGTAGATTTCACTGATGTTTTATCATTATTTTTTAATGTAGGTATGTTGTATGGGCTTGGGATTTGATATGTCCTTAGAGGGTGGGGAATTAGCTCAACTAAAGGATTTTTTTTTTCACACTAGGTTGGTCTACTAGTTATCTCTTTTCTTTTCATTAGTTGTGTATTTTGCTGTTACTGGTGTGACTACTCAACAGTCATTTATGTCAAGATCAGCATGTGACATTTTGCCATGGGTAGATTGGGGGCGGGGGGTAAAGACAGACCCTGAAGCCAAAGGTGTGAGTACATCATTGATAACGTAGGGGCATTGTGTTAGAGTCAATAGGGCTTTGATTTTGATTGTATTGATTTCACTAAATCCCAGTGGTGGTTATGTTTTGGCTCAACTTTTTTTATGTAATTGGGGGATATATGATATGGTCAAGTAATCATAACATCTGTGTTTAAACCAGATGGTAGCCATTTCCAGCCCAGCTACCAGCTTTATTGTGTCAGATCTTCCAGTTAATGGAGGTTGAGAATGATGCGGCATGAGCTGGGAAGTCAATGATGGTGCAGTTTGTTGCTGACCACATCACTCCCATGTGTTGTGAGGTCAAGAATATGCTGTGGTCCCTGTGCACCTGTGTAGGCTTAGAAAAGGGGAGACCAACTTGTGACTGATTAACCCCCTTCCCTTAGTATTCTGAGTATGCACGGGCTGTACTTTTTGTGTAAATGATTATTACTTGAGTTAATTCAAGTCATTTGTATTTTAATTATTATTATTCTAGTATAACTCATGTTGGCTTCCAGTTATGTTTTCTATCATTCCAAGGAGACTAGAGCATAGTAGGTGTCATTTTTCAATAGAAAGCATTACAAGCACTTATTTACTGCTGCAGACAATAACAGACATTGGTGTTGCACCACCCTGAGGAGATTCAAGAATCTGCCTTGATTTTGCTGCTTTTCCCCTGTTTCTTTCATCCTCATTATACTGAGTGATGATGAATATGCAAACACACAATTAAAGATAATACTTCACTGAAGGAGGAGGAAAGTTCTGACTCAGGCAGTTCAGCAGATGAAATCAAAGCGAGCTATCTCTTTTGAGGAGGTGGAAGCAGTTGATTTGTTGTAGCATTTCCAGTGTTTTTTCACTCTCAGCAAGCTGACACACTTGATAGTGAAGGTTATGCTATAGAGTAGACCAAAGTAAAGTTATCGTTACAGCTGATTGTACTTGCCCAACCATTTGCTATTGCCGGTAATAACACTGTAGATATGCAAATGATAAACATTAGAATATATGGCAGTATTTCTAAATTTTCATTGATACAGTAATAAACTTAATGGTATAATTGTTGAAGGGACATATAGGTATGGAAAGCAAATGTCCAACCACTTCCTATTGCTGGCAATAACACTGTAGCTCTGCAAACGATGAACTTTAGGATATATGGCAGTATTTCTAAAATTTCATTGATACAGTAATAAACTTAATGGTATAATTGTTGAAGGGACATATAGGTATGTAAAGCAAAGGTTGACATCAGCATCAGGGAATAATGGGAGTAATAAATGGTACCCCATCAAAAGTAATTAGATAGTAAGATTTATGCATGTCTTCGACAAGCTGATATTTCTCTTTATTATTTCTAATTTCTTATACAATTTAAAGTTCATAAAGTTACTTTTCTATTTTTTAATATTATTTTGTATTAACTGGGATGATTTGGATTTGCAGCAACTGTGCTTTTCATTGTCATATTTTCTGAAATATTAACATTTCAAACATATTATTTTTTGTGTTGCTTTTTCAGTCTATATACTTTTGAGAACTGCATTAGAAATACTGATATTTGGACGATCAAGGGAAGTTTTAATAATCTTATAATGTCATGTTTATAATTACATTTGACTCACTTTATTGATGTTGAACATGTTCCAGGGTTTACATGACGTTTTTGCTTAATTGCTTAGCACAGTTTTCAGTGATTAGAAAGTGAAATTGAATAAGTAGTTAGCAAGCCTAACTATCTGTGTATCTGTTTCTAATTATCTGTTTGTCTCTCTCTATCTATTTATCTATCTGTTTATCTGGTTATCTCCCTTTCTGTCAATTTTTCTATCTGTGAGACTAGCTGTTGTTTATCTGTCTATGTATCTGTCTTTTCATCTATCTATCCATCTTATCCTTGGGGATAAGGGAGAAAGAGCACTTCCCACGTATTCCCTGCATGTCATAGAGCGCGACTAAAAGGGGTGGGAGTGGGAACTGGAAATCCTTCCCTCCAGTTTTTACTTTTCCAAAAGAAGGAACAAAGAAGGGGACCAAGTGATGATTTTCCCTCTAAGGATCAGTCATCTGTTCTTGACGCTACCTCATAAATGCGGGAAATGGAGAATGTGTATGAAAAATCTATTTATCTATCTGTTGAAATGATCTAACTATCTATCTGTCTCTTTACCTTCCTACCCACTTATCTATCTACCAACCTCTCTACTTGGTATCTCTGCTTGTTTATCATTTATACATACATCTGTATGTTTTCATGTATATTTACATCAGTTATCATAACTCAGCCCCCAGTTCTATGGGATAGATTGGGTGTAAAATGTGCTAGCTAGTAAATGAGAATGAGCACCAATTTTTTTTTTTTTTTTTTTTCGCTGTATGAGCACCATATGAAGTAATATATAAGTAAATCATATTTTTCTCTCTAGCCACGAGAAGTACGTCGCTTCATTCCTGATCCTTCACCCTTTGAATCTGCCTGGGAACGTGGACTGCGCTATGCTAAGGAGGTATGTTCCTTTGCTTCTTTCTTGGAGTGTCATTACTTTGCCTGATCTCTATGTATGTTTACACTTTATACTTGATCACCATTTTCCACATTAGCGTGGTAGCACAAGGAACAGACAAAAAAAGGCTGCATCCGCTCACATCCATTCTCTAGCTTTGCAATGCACCAAACCACAGCTCCTTTTCCACAACCAGACCCCACAGACCTCTCCATGGTTTACCCCAGACACTTCACATGTTGACCCCTATATATATACATTGTTCCAGTTTCCTCTATCCCTTGCAAACCTTTCACCCTTCTGCATGTTCTGGCCCCATCACTCAAAAAGCTGTTCATCCTTCCATCTCCAGTATGGTGTCCACATTCTCCTTGTTCCCTCCACTTCTTTCATAAATATCCTCTTTGTCAACCTTTCCTCACTCATTCTCTTCATATGCCCAGACCATTTCAGCACACCCTCCTCAGCTTTCTCAACTACACTCTTTTTATTACTACACGTCTCTCTAACCTTATCATTACTTATTCATTCAAACCACCTCACACCACATATTGTTCTCATACATTTCATTCCCAACATATCCACACTCCTCCACACAGCCTTAGATATAGTTTGTGCCACACATCCACATGATATTGTTGGAACTGTTATACTATGCATTACTATACTATACTGTACTATACTATACTATACTGTATTAATTAGTATATTGCTATTATTTGTATCCATCTTCTTTATTATGTAGGGTTATTTTCTGAGAATTATGGCAGTAGAAAATCAAACTCCAGCATTTTGCTTATCTTGTATGTCCACTTATTCCAGAAGCAAAGATCAAACTTCAAGACTTACACATTTCGTAAAGAATTTAATGTTGGTTTGTCTTTGTTGATATAGTTACCAAATTGTGCCTAAATTAAGAAATACTTATAGGAACTGATTCACTTGAATAAGCTTATACTCAGAATTTTATTTGTTTTCTATTGTTCCATTCCTCTTTATGTGGAAAGAATCAAATGCGTACAATTTTAACACACATATCCTCAACTAGTGTCCAGTATATTAAAGGGAAACATAGCTCACACTATACTAATTACTTCCTGCATTTTTGTGTGGGTGCTAGGGCAGTATGTCAGATCTCCCCTCTTACCCTGACCTCCATTCTTGAAATGACTGCACAGCACAGGATCATGAGTATTTCTTCAGGCATTTTCATATGAAACACCTCTAACATGCCACTAACATTACTGCATTTGTCCTTGTTCCATGGTGTACCTCTTCTTGTAACTTCAGCGATGATACCATATATCATTTTGACCATCTTTTCACCTGCTGCATGTTTTGTGTTTTTTGGCCCTGAACACCCAAAGTGTCTTTCACACCATCCTTCACTTTCTCAAGCATCTTTCACACCGTCCTTTCACTTTCTCCATGGTTCCCCCTTTTCCTTGCTTGTCCACTTCTGACATGTTTACCCTCATAGTCATCCTGTCCAAATGGCTAAAACATTTTAGCTCTTTCATACATACTCCCCTTATTACCACAACACTCTCTTGCCCTACCATTTTGTAATTGATCAGCCCCCCTCACACCACATACTGTCCTCAGACATTTGAGTTCCAAAACATCATCCCTCTACTATTTATTGTTATCTAAGGGCCATACCTCACATCCATACAACACCAACCAGACTACACATACATTCAGACATACTTACTAGAGACTTAAGGATTGATATTCTTTTATAATTTCATATCATTGCAAGCAATTTAATTGATATCATGGCTGCATATTGATACTGCCATCTCCATTTGTAGATGATGAAACGGGCTAATAAACGTAAAGAAACAGATGCAGATTTTGAAGAGAAGCGGTTTAACCTCAGTCTAGGACAAGCAGAACTAGATCGTGAGAATGACTACTACACAAGGCCAGCATCACCAGTATATAAACAACCAGATGAAATAATTGATCAATATCTTGATCCATACGAGAAGCAAGCAATTAGACATTTCCGTGGTGGTAAGCCAGTACACATTTTGGTAGTGGAGAAGCTTCTGTTTATGATTTTGTATTTCCAGATTCTCTGCATATATCAAGTGCAAACTGCTTGCTTAAGTGCAATTTATGTAGGTATTTGAGTTTTTGCCTGTTTGCTCTTTCATTTACATGATATTCTTCATTGACAGTGAGAATGGAAATGATTAGTACTTACTTAGTTTTACCTGATTGACCATTATAGAAATTTGATTAAGGAATGTTTTATTTTGCAGGACACTTTGAAAACTTTGAAGTTCGATATCATGTAGATCCAAGGTACAGTATACGAGGTGGTGGTCAAGAGAGGTCACGCCGGGAGAAATTTGAACGTGAAGTATCTGAGAGAGTTCAGCGAAGACCGAGAACAACTTCAGGGGGTGCAGGGGAAGAAAGGTATTAATTTAATCCCAAGAATCCAGTTTCTTATAGTGCACACATTAGATGTGTCCTGAGATTAAAGATTTACATGAAATCCTCCTTCCATGACTAAATTCAGTTTTGAAAGAGATAGGCTAAGAAGTGGCACTGGAGTGCTTTAGTTATTGCCACAAAGAAGTCATTGATTTATTCTCTTCAAGTTACCATAGAAAATTTAATGGGGGAAATTCTTGATTCAGTATTCATAATCTCAAGGAGGACTATTAAATGTTGCACCCTTGAAAGGTTTTGAATAAAAACCATGGAAGTTGGTTGTGTCATAGAGTGTAGATGAGGTAATAGATCTGTAGTTGTTATTGCTGAGTTCAAGTGATTTATCTTTTTTATTCATATTTGTTCAGTTTTCTTGTGTGGGCGAGGTATCATCCAAAACATATGACTGAGCCTTAGAGGAAAAATTATATCCACTTGGCTCTTTCATCTGGAAAGAAATACAGGATGATGAGAATTTCCAGTTCCCTACACCTGCCTCTCTTAGTTGACTTTTACGACACTCAGGATACTGGGGCAGTAATATTTCATTCCTATTCCCAATTATTCATATAAACTGTTTATGCATGGTCAAAACTTAGAGGAGCAGTTATAAACAATTAAGGAATCATTAAATAAGTTACCTTAAGCTGGATCTCCATGTAATTTAAGCTCTGAACAAGATACTGGTTGGTCATTAGTGGAGAGGTAAGCATTGTACTATGTATGCTTGTGTATTTTTCATTCAGCCAGGTTAGTGTATCTGTTAAATACTCTTTGGACATACTTTGTTGGCAGGTTAAAGGTTAAGAATTAGCCTTGATTCTATACTGTGTGGTATTTAGGCTGTTAGTGGATAGCTAAGTTTATGTTTTGTTTGAGTATCTCAAAAATTTAGTTAATGTTAGCTAATGTTAGCATATGCTTTGAGAACTGTTGGTATCCAGTATTAACCTATTTACAGTAGGTTGTAAGCAGCTGAATTTAGGTTAATCAAGCCTTGAGTATCTGTATTTGGAAGCTAGACTTTAAGGAATGACATAACTAATGTATTCAGGAAATGTGATTTTCAAATTCTGATGGTCCAAACCAGAATAAGTTACATAAGCTATAATTGTTTTGTCTTGTTAGTGTGTTATCTAGATGATTTTTTCCTCATGTAATTTCTGTTTGTACTTAACTTTAATCTCTACCAGTATCTTTCCCTAGCCTTCTGTTTTTATGGTACTATATACAGTTTTGTACTCTCCAGGTATGTGCGTAGTCGTGTATGGCAGGATGACCGGTATATGGAAGTAGTATCATCTGGAGGAGGTACACGTGGTGAAGCAGAAGCATGGGCCGACCCTTGGGCCAGGCGGAAAACTCCACCTCGTGTGTCAAGAAAGAAGAAGACTTCACGCACAAGAAGTTACTCCACTGGTTCTTCTTCACGTTCATCATCAAGGTGGGATGGAGTCACAGATAAATGAGACACAGGTTAATGACACATTTGAGATGTGAGCTGTCTGTGAAATAGAGAAAGTTAGTACTTTGATTATGATACAGTCTTTATTTCTGTGTCAGGGGCTTTAGTCTTGAACAGAAGTCCTCACTGAGTCCAGACCTTGAATGAAACATTAAAAAGGGCAAGAGAAATTGAAAAAATCAAAGAAAAGAAGAATAATGTAAATTTTTTGAGTAGCTGAAAAGCTTGTCATCAAAAGTAAGGCATGTTTTGGTTGTATGAAAAAACATTAGAAATGAAAAGATTCAAAGCTTATGAGTTTAGAGAAAGAGGTATTAGAAATGAAAAGATTCAAAGCTTATGTCCTGCCACCTTGCCTAAAGATAACAGTAAAAATTACATGCTTTCGCTAGATACATATATGCATCTGCATATATA
>JAUUDY010593018.1:0-10177 GCA_032361765.1 Panulirus inflatus | reverse complement strand
CTCCAGATCCATAAATGCTACATACAAATCCATTTGCTTTTCTAAGTATTTCTCACATACATTCTTCAAAGCAAACAACTGATCCACACATCCTCTACCACTTCTGAAACCACACTGCTCTTCCCCAGTCTGATGCTCTGTGCATGCCTTAACCCTCTCAGTCAATACCCTCCCATATAATTTCCCAGGAATACTCAACAAACTTATTCCTCTGTAATATGAACACTCACCTTTATCCCTTTTGCCTTTGTACAATGGCACTATGCATGTATAATAAATAAAATAAATAAAAAACTTCAACCTTCAAGAGGAAAATTCCTGTATCTGACATCACATGTCCGTTTACTGGCATAAGACAATAAAAGGGGCTATCATTCTGATTGTTTGCCCATGTAAAAAATCAAGATGATTACTGCAACTAAAATCAGTATCCTACAAAGCCTAGACTTTAAAATCCCTGGTTGCTATGCTGGATATGACCCTAAATTAAACATAACAAGAACAGTCAATACCTGAGCATCTGAACCAGTAATGATGTTGCCCAAAGCTCTAACTGCTGCCTTCTGGACCTTTTGATCATGTGATTGCAAGTGTTGGACCAGCATAGGTAAAATGCCAGCATCCACCACCTGCTGGATGTAGACATCTCCCATGTCGATGTAATAGCTCAATGCCCAAATGGCATCCACTAGGACAAAAGAATATTTATGATGAGTATATGAGATTTTCAATTGTGTTAGTGACTGAAAAACCATAGTGGATCATGGAATTACTACTTGGAAAGAACAATAGGAAATCAGGAAGGAAGAGCACTCTTAAAAAATTTTGTCTCTTATTTCTGAAACATGTAATCTCCACACTGGCAGCATGGTCCTCTAGTGGCCTGCTAAAGATAAATAAATTATCAGAACCTTATAAACATCATGGCTTTCCACTATATTATCCCCTAAGGATATCTTTCTCTCCTCAACATGATTCTTTGCCTTCACCCTCAGGTAACTTCATCCACTGTACTTTGATGACTTTCGTGAATGAACATTGTTAATTAAGGGTACGAGTGAAAGAATTATTCAATTTAGAAAGACTAATCTCTGCACTAGGAAGGAAGGAAGGGGCAAAGAACATATCCTTTCTATCCCTTTCTGCCTGAGTAGCTGGACCTAAAAAGAAAATTACAAATTATATAATCTACTTTTTCAAACAAACTATGTTCTTCATAGGCCAGTCTATCACTGAAAAATGAACTCAACTCCCTGAGTGATATACCCATCCTTAATAACCAAGGAAAATGTAACTCACAGCTAGCCATCAGACTGATTGTGAGCACTAAAAGAGCAATAATGAACATAATCATCCACCTTGGAGATTGTTTTGTAACAATTGCAAGGCAGAAATTACTTTTTGTATGAAAATCGTATTTTCTTTACTAGTCAACAATTAAAGGATGTATGAAACAGAAGACTGTTTACGCAAGGACTTGGACACCAAACATCTACTCTACATCCATGTCTCTAACCGGCAGGAATCACTAATTCCAGGGCAGTATGATTATTCATGTACTGAACTTGTGTCAAATTTTAGTTTACTAAAAACAACTCAACAGGAATCTAGATTCGAATATGTCAGTCTTTAAGCATTACTGGACAACCTTCTGCATGTGGCTGCACCACAGATGTAAAATCGCCTAAGGCAAAGCTGTATCATCATCAGTGGACAATGAGGAGTAGTCATGTTGAGAAGTTTTTCATCCTCATAGATGATGGAGCTCTATAAGAGGGGGTTAGGTTTGTATAATAATAAATATATCAGTCCCCATTTAAGACCTGCTTTCTCTTCAGATTGCAGTGCAGCCAGTGTGATAATACCAGCCCATCCTCTATCAACAAACACCACTCATTATTGGAATCCAGCTAAAATAAAAAAAATTCCTTAATTCATTGCAAACTTTTTTGGAATATGAATCTGATTCACTTTGGTGCTGTCAGGTGACAGAATATGAAATTGCATCCCCACAATGGGTTTACTTGGATTTAAACCTTTCAGGGTACATGGAACTCAAGTTGACTAACCACTTACATGACCACTTGGCCAAAAATACTTAGGATAATCAGGGAGGTAGTTAATGCTATTGACCCACAGGCCCTACAAACTGTTCTTTTGGGGACTAAAAACACCTTAGAATATACTTTGCATACTTAAGCTCCCATCCATTCTCTATATACCCTATATAATAGCCTATGCAATAGTTACATTTTTGAAAAATTTGTTGCTTGTTTATTTTCTATTTCAATGAATATCATGAGAAAACTTAAAAACTCTGGTCTTCCCATAACCTTAAAATGCAGAACAAAACTTATTTTTTCATACATCTGACTGTTTTTCCAAGTTTTGCAAGGCAGCATCAGAAATAGATGAACAAAAGCTTCATTTGTACACATCCAGTGTCTAATGTCTAGAGTACCTAAACTAAAGTCTACCATCTACAACCAAGCTCCACAAACTATTCTACTGCTCTTGTGAACTGGCTCAGCCCATCAACATTATGTTGCCCTCCACATATTGATGTTTCTGTTCAATGCATACCTCTCATCTTCACAAATGTTTAGACCCCAATACTTCCTTCTCCTCCTTGGTCTTTCTCCACACCTTATGGAACAAATACATACAGGAAATTACACATAAAATCCCACTCAATTATTCTAATGGTTCTGGGGATTTTTTTCAATGGAGTCCTTTGATGATCTGCATAGGTTATAAATAAAGATCCACATTCACAAATTATATAAGGTAACCATGTCATTGATGACCCACACTCACAGACTTAGTTCCTAAATGCAATATGACCTACATCTACATTCACCAAACTTTGCACACCCATAGAACACATCTTCATTCTAAGCAATGCTTCTTCTATCCATCATGATCTACCGGAAGCTAAATACAAAAGGCACTGTATCCAAAATCATTCATGTCCACACACAATACTTTTCCATTATACACTATGCTGTGAATCCTTGCTGGCAAAAACTATATATTGTAGTTGCCACATCACCATGACCCATATCCAAATGGGAGTACCCACTAGCATAATAATTCATATCCTCATATAACAGTATTTTCCACACAAACAATTCAAATGGACTTCTACACTCACCAAGCATAACAAGAAGGTCTTGACGAGTCAGAAGGTGTTCCTTCATGGCTTGAAGGACAAGGAGTTTTTCCTCCTCTGCCATCTCTAGGCCTTTACTTCGGAATATGTTGCATAGCATCCATGATAAATGATTGAGGAGGGAGGTCTGCCAAATATGAGATGGGCATGTGTTAAGCTGTTAACAATAATCTTTCTAGACAGGATTTGGGTAAAAGAGTATTTTCCAATCATGCATCTTTATACCAAATACAGACAAAAATTAGTTGTTTTGCATATATATACTGAAAACACACCACCAACTTCTATGTTTAATGTCTGTTATGTTGATGTGAGGTTACAGAATAATTTCAGTTTCACCTTCGCTGTTTAACAATAAAACTATTTTCTTGAAGGAAAGATATGCAGAATATTATAATTTGTGACTGCCAGGAGAAATGCAAGATTCTTAATTCGTATTTCCTGAGTCCCATTTAGAAGCTATTCTAATTACCTGTGGTTCTCTTATCTGAACGAAAATTAGTTTAAAGCAATGACTCATTCTCATATTCTGCATGCCCATTCTTCCTTTTTCCCTTTTACCAATACTTCTCATTTTCCTAGTATTCCCAGTTACCTAGAACATCCAATTATAAGTATTTTCCATACCCAATTCATAGAAAGTTCACAAATCACTTTCATCACTGATTGCATTTATCATTACTTCCTATGCCCTAATTACCAACATTATCCAGTTACAGACACTGCTCAATTCCAGGCTACCAACAGTCATTGTTCCCAAAAGTTCTTATGTCCCCATTACCAACAGTGCCATGTTCTCAGTAGTTCCAAATCCCTAGTCTCAAGCTCCAATTACCTGTCATACCTCAGTTCCTCTTACCAGCAAGCTTGCCATTATCAGGGGAACAAGTTTCAGCTACCAATTAAGGGTCATTCCCAGTGAACAGTGATTCCTAAGTCTCCATCTGGCTGCAGTTTTCAGTTACCCATAATTCCTAAGTCTTCATAACTAGCCATCTTCAGTTACTTGTTACAGGCAGCTTTCATGACCCAATATGAAACTGTTTTTTACTGACATTAAAAATTTTCAATTTCTAGCTAGTCTTCAGTACCAGTTACTAGTAATCCAAAGCCATCAGAAGCTCCTGTGCCTCAGCTTCAAGTACTTCCATGGTATCATCAACTTCCAAGTTTCAATTACCAGCAAGTTCCAGCTACTAGTAGTTGAATTAGCAAAATTTACCAGTGGTCTGATATTACCAAGAGTTAACACTTAGGCCCTGTTCTTGTTCCTCAGTTACCAAGGGCTCTCATATCTCAGTAGCAGGAGTATAAAAAAGGCTCAATTTACAGTAGTTTCCAAGTTTCCAAAAATTAAGGTTCAAAATTACTATCACATTATGATTTCAGCAGTTGCTATTTACTGTGGACCCCCAAAGCCAATACCCCACTATTGCCCATTTTCTTTCAGCTGCATGTAATTTCCAAGCCCTAGTTACCGGACTATCCTTTGTGATGAGAGCCATTAAGGGTTTAACAGCTCCAGCAGCCACCACTCTGTTCCTTAGCGCTAGCCCATCCCCTGCCATGTTGCCTAAGGCCCAAACCACCTGCTCTTGAACCTTGGCATCATTCATGTAGAGCAGTTGCACCATAGCTTCAATAATGCCTCGGTCTGTAAGGAGAAAAAATGAGGGAGGATGACAAAGGGAGGTACAATTATGGAAGGCTGAGATGGCAGGAAAGATAAGGGAAATAGTTTGAGGGGAAACAAGTAGGGAGGGAAAGAAAGATGGAAAGATACATACAAGAAGAAACATATAAGTGGTAAAATAATATAACATAAGAATGAAAAATGAGTGAGATATGAAAGTAATGTAACAAAAGTTTTAAAACAAAATTCATATTTACTATTACTTTTGCCATATTTGGTAAACATCTGTATCATTATAGAAGTGGTAGGGAAGAAGGCTGATGGAACAAGAAATACAAAGGAGAAATGGGGGTTTAAAAAATGATATCTAGGAATGGCAGAGAAGTGAGCGAGTGCTCAAAGTCAAAGGAAAGAACCTACTAACTGATAACAGTACCTCTGCAAAAGGCGTTCAAGCTTTAATGGTACCTGTGTTCCAGAAAACTAGGTAAGTCTTTGGACAAAAAGACTCCTTACCTAACTTAAAGATACTGATATAAAGGACAATTGTACTATAAATAGTGATAGTGCTACCGTGAATGGTGGATGTTGGCCACCTACTACAACTACTGTGATCTTCTGCCATCACTGCTAACTTTTGATAATATGCTATAACTAAAACCATCCCTGCCACATCTTTTAACATCACAACTGTCCATACACTGCTAGTGCCATCCACAGTATCACCATCCTAACACCATACACCTCAATTTTTGACACCCAGACCCTAACATCATCACCTTACTCTGTGATTACCACCTACTACCATTGCCACTTTCTGACACCTACATTACATCTAACTTTTTTTAACCATTAATTTTTGACACCATCACCACATTCACCACTAATGCAATCTTCTGTCACCATCATCAACACTTAATAAAATCACCACCATCTTTCAGTATCATTGTGTTTCTCACCATTTTTAGATAATCTTATTTTGTCACCAGTATCACATTCTGATGACAAAATTGCCATTTTCTGACAATGCATCCATCATCTGTAGCACGTTCAGTATCCCATAGCATCAATAAGCATTCCTGTATAACCTCTGATACCACTAATATCATGGCTTTTAAAATCACCACTATCATTATTAGTATCAAGGAAATTCCAACATTCTTACCTGCGAGCGCCAGTGCCTGAACTGTATCTCCAGAAGCAATGTTGGTGATGATCCATGCAGTCTCAAACAGAAGGGTGACACTGTAGAGAGGAGTGTCATCATGGCACTATACGGATAAACAGGATTTGGTCAAAACATTGCTGAAGTTGGACCATCACTAAGGAAATGATATGGATGAGGTGAGACAAATAACTGGTGGCATTGGGCCACTGATAACATCACACCATATGGGTAAGACAGAGATTAATCATCAAACTATACTGGAGAGGAGAGTCAATCATAATACTGAATATATGAAAAACAAATAATTCCTTACAAGAGTTAGTAGCACTGCTGACAGCACCACACAATGAAGTAAAGCATTTTTATTGGTCCATATATAATTCTATACAGCCTACAGATTCAAAGTTGAATTTTCTGAGCCAAGTACTTGTACAGCAAAGCTCTTCAGGCTAAAGGAAACAGATATATTACATATGCTAAAGAAAACTAATGAATTTTTAAAGCTGATGCTTACATCTACAATGAAAGGTAACATAAGAAAAATTACAAAAACAAAGATATCATATGAAAGCTCAATAAAATTACCATTTAAAGTATATCCACTGTTTCACACCAAATATTTGAAATTAATGTGAAATGTAAATGTACAAATAAAACATTATCAGAGAATGCATCAGCATCTTCTATTTCAAAAGGTGATGTAATACGATTGGGAAATCTTAACAGGAAATGTTAACCAATGAATAATATGGTACACCAAGGAAAGGTCTGTATGAACTGGATGCAGATAGGAAGCTGTGGTTTTGGTGCATTACACAAGACAGCAAAAGAACAGATGCAGCCCTTTGTCTGTACCTGGTACTACCTTGCTAACACAAGAAACAGTGATCAAATCTCAAAAAACTAGTTATAATATTACAAGTAACTATTTCATCACATGTGGAAAGAGATGTCATTATCTGGAAAAGCAAAAATGGGTATCTTTGAAGGTACAGTAGTCCAAATGATGATGTATGGATGCAAAGCATAGGCTGTAGATGAAGATATGCAGAGGAGGGTGGATATGTTGGAAATTAAATGTTTGACTGGGTTAGTGGTAAAACGATGTGGTATTACGAACAGTGTAATGGAAAGAGCTGATGAGGGTGTGTTGAAATGGTTTGGACATACAGAGAGTATAAGTGAGGAATGGTTGACAAAGTCAGAAGTGGATGGAACAAGGAGGAGGAGGAGACTAAATTGGAGATGGAAGGAAGGAGTGAAAAAGATTCTGAGTACTCAGGGGCCTGAATATGCAGGTGGCAGAAAGGTGGGCAATGGACTGAGTGAACTGGAGGAATGTGGTACACAGGTTACAGGTGACAACATATTGTTAAAGGACTGAACCAAGGGATATGAAACAGCTGGGGGGAACCATGAAAGGGCCTGTTAAGCCTGAATGTGGTTAGGAAAGTTGTTGGTTTGGTGTGTTACATATGAAATATATAGAATGAATATTAACAAAAGCAGCCTTTCTCCTTCTGTTCCTGGTACTACCTCATCAACATTGAAAATGGTGAATGGAATAAAGTAAAAGCATCATAATGTATGAAGCCTGCTGCAATCTAAGGAAAGCTAATGACATATAATGTACTATTTTTTGGCAAAAGAATTTTCAACTAACAATCTAATGGTGATGCATAATACAATGAAAAACTGATGTTATAAGTAAGAGGAGTAATAATTATAGTGCACTTTACTTATCTTTGTACATGGGGTTGGAACTTCACACTCAAGAAATACTACTCCTCAACTTCAAATTTTCATTTTGCTTCACACTAAAGGAGTACTATCTCTTTAACTTCTGACTTTAATTTTGCTTCACATTCAAAAAGTACTATCATAACATCAGACTTATTTTCCTTTAAACTCAAGAAGAACTATCTCAACCTCAGACTTTTATTATGCTTTACACTCAAGGACTACTATCTCTTAACTTCAGATTTTCCTTTTGCTTCATACTCAAAGATTACCATCTTTTCAGATTTTCACTGTTTCAAACTCAAGGAGTCCTGTCTCTGAAGATTTTTGTGTTACATTCATCCATATCTGACAAAAGGACTCTACATACATAGTGTCTGAAAAAAACTTGTCTGCCCCCATATATTTTCAAAGGTAATATCATTCATAAATTTTAATACTTTGTAATCTCTCCTTTAGCCTTTATCACCATCTGCAGTCATCTGGACACAGAAGTGGCAAGGTTCATGAAGTACTCTAAGTTCATCTTTTGGGTCCAGAGGGTTTGATATTCTGAACAAGGAAAGGCACTGATTAGATGTTGCAAGGAGCAATATCGACTTGTAACTGGTTACAGCAGTTCTTGATTGGCTTAAGGTCTGGAGAGCTTCTAGATCACCCCAGTAATTGAATATTTGCTTTGCAAAGCAACTCATCACCTTTCTAGCCACATGGCAAATAATGCTATCTTGCATTAAATGATTACACCCTTGAACCTCATAAAAAGGAAGCACATGGTCATCTAGCATCTTAAAGAAATACTTCCCATTCATTGCAGTGTTTTTAGGTGAGAAATACAACTGTCCACTGCACCACTAAAGCAATCCCAGGTCATCATACTATTTGGGTGCTTTACTATTTTCACACTGAAACCAGAGTTATACTGGCTGAAACCCTCCAGCCTCCTCATCCTCCCCTGCATTACTCCATTGCTGCTCACTCCAGTCCTTATATTTCTATGCAAATGTGGGTTGTTTGTATTTCATTTTCTTAAAAAGCAGGGGTTTGGCAGCTGGCTTATGAGAGGGAATGTGAAAGTCCTTTTGCAGGCAAAGTTGAATCATTCTTTGAGACATTTCCAGGAAGCTTTTCTTGGATGGCAGCTGAAATTTGGCGTTGCTTCAAAACTTTTTGTCTTAGAAGGTTGTCTGTAGATCTAGAAGTCTTCCTTGGGCATCCAGGGACAGGTTTTAATGATGGGATGGTGTTGTCAGGAAGGATAAAGGTGCTAGCAAGCAGCTGCCTGATAATGCATTCTGAGTATCCAGTGCTTCTAGAAAGCTCAAGTGTACCAACATTTTCTTGCTTTCTGGTGAAAACTCAGGCTTTCTCTTCCTTAGAAAGGTTAAAGCAAACCATCTTGAAGTATAGGTGAAAGAAATACAGCACCTAGAAACAAAATTACCTAGACATAGCCTGAGGCACACTGAGGGAGGGTTGCTGGTGCTCATGCCCTTACAAAAACTACTGTCATTAACCAGATGTAAAATTATTTCACCCTGACAGCACTATATGCCTGTACCACAATAAACCATAGCTATGTATCAACTCTGAGAATATAGAGGGATGGACATGGTTTTTTAGCAGATACTGTAATCATGGGATACAGATAACAAACTTATTTCAACTTGATATGTAAAGTATGAAAAGAGTGACATACTGAAATATTATTCAGATTAAGAATGCTTTAGTCAAAATCAAGACTCTAACTATGTATCAACTGTTGAGCTTATATATGTTGATAAGTTTCATCATTAGACAATACGAATTAGTTTGGAAAGCATTCCAAGTTTTTGACATTCTAGAAAAGAAATTAGTCACAGAAGGCATGTCTTCATTTCCTTTCCTAATGCTTTCATAAGAAAGAAAAGAACAAAAATAAAGTCTCTTTCAGGAGCATCTTGCCTGCACATTTGGATTCTGGCAAAGACCTAAACCAATTTACCTAAAAGTCTCCTAAAATCACTTTTAGCTTAAAGGCCAGTGTACAGTCCCGTCATCTGTCTTGATCCCTTTAACGTATTCTCAGTTCTCTTAGATCAGATATCCTCCATTCCAACCTTGCTAGGAAATCTCTTTTGCAATATGCAATTACTCATTGGTCTGGCAATAGACCATTAAAAAGCAAGAACTTACATCTATCTATAGCTATCTCTGATACATGTTCCCTTTGAGGGAATTCCCTTAAAGGGGTGGCCACTGCAAAAGAGTCTCCATAACTACTGAACTCCAGTGCCACTGGCAGAGGACAACTCTAGTGCAGTGTTTCTACTGTACCAAATACTTCTACTTAATGCTCCTCACTGATGTTCCAACCTACACTTCTACCTAATGCCCCCAGCTAATGTTCCTATCTTCTACCTCTACCTAATGTTTCTGTCTAATACTCAAGTTGTAATATTCCTACCTACTAATTCTATGCATT
>JAUUDY010592975.1:0-10181 GCA_032361765.1 Panulirus inflatus | reverse complement strand
TGTTACAAATGTTCAGTACAGTCATTACAAGTGTTAGGTACAGGTGTTACAAATGTTCAGTACAGTCATTACAAGTGCGTCACATGTCCACAGATGAGACAGGCGTGCACACCGTCACTGTGACGGGGACAGGCTTCACCAGTATGAACGTGAGCGACTACAGCGTCACAGTGGGAGGCAAAGACTGCACTGTGACGGATGTGACGACCACTCAGGTACTGTCTCGTGACTGTCAGGTGACGTTATAAGGTACAGACCCACACTACACTCTGCTATAGCTTCACATGTAATCATGCTGGCAGACAATGCCATACCTCTACAGGCAACATGTTTCTAATTGCCATGGGTTGCCAGGTGACGTGCAACGTGAGCCTATGGGCCGGCAACTACCTCGTCACCGTTGCCATGCAGCCAGTGGGAGCGGCGTTGCCATACCCGTCACAGCTGACCTACGACGTGCCCCTGACACTGACCTCAGTAACGCCAACCACAGGAGGCACCGGCGGAGGCTACAGCTTGGAGGTGTCCGGCTCTGGCTTCCCCGACCCTTCAGGCTGGGCGACCAACAACAGCGTGACCCTGGGTGGGGTCGAGTGTGAGGTCACGGGCGCTGGCAACACGGGCGCCACAACCTCCGTCATCTGCGTCGTCCCTCCCTCGGTGAGTGATCCTGGCTGTGACTCCTGCAGCAGAGAGGACCTGCTGCGTGTTGCGTCAGACTCAGCGAATGACGTGTGTGCTGGTGTGGCTGGAGCTGCTGAGCAACGTCTCTTTGTTCCTGGACTTAGTAAACGAATGTGTTGATGTTCAGGCTGTGTGTGAGACGTGTGTGGCTTGTGGTAAGTGACGTGGCCGGATGTCTGGATATTATATGTGACATGGCCAGGTGTCTGGACATTATATGTGACGTGGCCATGTGTCTGGACATTGTATGTGACTCATGTGGATGTCTTGAGTTAGTAGTATATGATATGTGGTATTTAGACTTGTATGTAGATATGACGCGTCAGTTCTGACGTGTAGATCATGGTTGGCCATTATTCATGAATATTTACACCTGTGTTAGAGAGAGATGATAGAGAACGAGTTCTAGTTACCGTGCATTTAGGGTAGACTGCAGGATAAGTTACTGCTCAATGTGTATAAAGTCACAGTTTTTTGCTCAGCTTACAGTGTTCCTTCGTCTTCCAGTGTGTTGGCCCTCCGCCTCCCTGCTGAACCTCAGAGATGTTGTTTGTACCATTATCTCACGACCTCAGTATTCTGTTAACTCTTCAGAATATAGTAATGTGTCTTCTTCATCCTCAACTTCCATGTGTCCAGAATATATCATTATCTTCACCTGTTTCTCCGCCTTCTTCTTTTGTTGTTCCTTCTTCCACTCCTGTTCCTCCTCCTGCCAGGATCACGTGACACATGTCTTCTCCCCCGTCAGGCTGCAGGCACCGTGGACGTGACGGTGACCGTAGGAACCATCAGCGATACCCTGGTCGGGGCCTTCACCTTCGATGCCTCCCTCTCCGCCTCCGTGACCTCCGTGTCACCCACGACCACCTCCGTCTTAGGTCAGTCACCTCACACGAACCGCCCAGAGCAAACCACCTTCCTGACTCAGTCCATATCATTGGCCAAGATCGAAAACCAACTCTTATGTGACTCATTTTCTAGGCTCATAATCTAACCTTCAGGTGATTCTGTCGTTTAGTTTGACCAGAACGTTTGTAGCATTTACATCACCACTTCTCCTCCCTTGACATTATTGGACTGAGATCAGAGTGCGTTCGTACAGATCTCAGGTAATCCTCTCAGTTCACGGTGTATTCCTCTGTTTCCACAACTTAACTACATTACACATCTACTGCTAAGAGGGGGCACTATGTACAGCCAGGAGGGGGACTACTCTGCACAGCCAAGAGTTTACACTACTTTGTACAACCAGGAGGGGACACTTCTCTGTATAGTCAGGAAGGGACACTTCTCTGCTCAGCCAGGAGGGGACAGTACTTTGTACAGCTAGGAGGGGACTCTTTTCTGTACAGCCAGGAGAGGACACTACTCCTTCGTATGTGGCCACTGGTAACAATGATCTATTGTTCCCTCTCATAAGAACAGCCATTTTTCCTTTCCGTAGGAGGAGAGATGACAATATCTGGCTCTGGCTTTGGAACCGGCAGTGATGGCTATGTAAAGGTAGGTTCCCAGCTCTTTACCTTTCTAATGGTCTATACATCATTAGCATACGACTGTAGGTGTCTGGTATGTAAATCAAGTCCCTGGCTACAGAGATGAGGGAATTGAGATAAAAGTGATTCGAATAAAGTTTTACGACACTCAGGTTGTCTCAATAGAATTCTGACAGTATGTTTGTAAACCTCAGAGTTGTTGACCATTTTGTTTTACGTTGGTCAGGTTGGATCGGCCGCCTGCGAGACGGTGACCTGGGATGACCTGACCATCGTGTGCATCCTGCCTGCTCTTCCGCCAGGCCAGTATCCTGTTCTGGTGCACACCGGTGCCCAGGGCTTCGCCAGGTGAGGATGTCCCCTGCCCCACACGTGGCATCACTTGCATCTGTTCATATCTCTAATATAGGCTCTAACTTCCTAGCCTATCTAACAGCAGACCTTCCTAACAGAGTACCTAATTGTCTAACCTCTCCACAGAGACGACAATTTAACCTCGAAAAGTGTAATTACCTATTCCACCTTACCCCAGTGTTCCTAACCACTAGCCTCCAATGTTATGTCACTGACATTTAATCTTACTTACAATGCAGCCTAACCACTGGACCTTCCCCACTGTAGCACCAAACGACATGGCTTTCCCCACTGTAACACCTGACCACTTGACCTTTCCCATAGTGGCAGCGCCTCAGTGACCTATAACCTCAAGATAACAGCCTCCTCGCTTGGGAAGGGGTCAGTCAGTGGAGGAACTATCCTCGTCCTTGAGGGTGTTGGGTTCGGTTCCAACTGTTCCCTGCTGGAGGTTGACCTCGGAGGGGGCATGAGCTGTGAGGTCACCGAGTGTTCGGACACCAGGGTCACCTGCCGCACACAGTTCGAGCCCGTGAACCACGTCCTCACCAACCTGGGCACCCACTCCAGTACGTACGACAGGTGGTGTGTGTGGGATGCGTGACTGCTGAGTACCTGTTGGTGACTGAAGGTTGATAAATGAGTGATGTGTGAGCAGGTGTTGATGACTGGGTCGTGTAGAGGTGTTGCTGACTCCCTTGTGACCCGTAACGTTAAGTCCAGACGGCCGAGTTGTTGTTGATGATTTGTGATTACCAGTTGTCCTGACTCATCCATGACCTGGTCTGGAAAGAACAACAGAGACGTGGTGTAACCGACCCTCGTCTACACGAAAGATTAAAGATTGTTATTCGTCAAATATTGAACATGATGAGTAGACTCTCACGGGTTATTCATCAGGTATTCTACATAATGAATAGACATTCTTGAGTTTCTCATTGTGACTGTTGAGGGAAATTATATATCATCCACACGTGAAATATTGACATAAAAAATCGTTTTAGATATGATAGATGTCTTATGATTATTCCCTCAGCTTATACTAGTTTGTTTATACCAGCATCTTTACACTAGTATGTTTATACCAGGATGTTCATACCAGTGTATGTGTGCCAGTATATTTATACCAGTATCGTATACCAGTGAACACGCTCCTGTGCAGCCTCCTTGTTGCTTCCATCCCCAGCATTAACCTTCCTGGACCTAACCTTGTACGTTCATCACAAGCTTTACGTATTTTGTGTCCCTCTCTGTTTTCTTCTGTACCTACCAGTACCATCCATGTTTCACTGTATGTTTTCTGTACCATACATAATACATTCCTGTATGACTAACATTTACTACGGTACATATCTTCCTCTACACCTAAACTGCACATTCCTGTGTTCTTTCTGTACCCTTGTACCTCACTGTAACTTTCCCCGCGACAGCTTTCGGCGTCGGGTTCGCGTGGAAGCCTCGCCTGGTGACGGTGCGCGAGGGGGACAGTGTGACGTGGTCATGGAACAAGAAGGATCCTTTCTCTCAGCTGCAGCACAACGTCTTCCAGACGGCGACCTCCGCCTCCTTCCTCTACGACGGCACCGGCTTCCACTCTGGAGCCCAAACGTCAACAGGTCAGACAGCCTTCATCCAGGACCACACGGGGCGACCAAGATCATCTAAACTTATTATTGTTTTCTCTATATTTTCTTTCTCCATTTCTATGAAATCCATGATCTCTTTAAGTTTGTTCTTCATCATTTCTAGTAAAACTCTTTATTTTGGAAGGTTATTTATGATTTAGTCTTCACCATTTATTCATTCGTTAATCATAAGTAACGATAACCTTGTTGAAAATTAATTTTTTCTTAAGTACTTTTATTGTACTTCATTCATGATCTTCTTAACGAAGCAACGATTATTATCAGGTATATCAGAGAATTCCATTCACCCATATATACATTCATGAACACGACTCATCCTCTACATTGATCATTCACTCTAGGAACATCTCTATCATACGACAGTATCGTAACTTGATCTTTATCATACGACAATATCGTAACTTGATCTTTATCATACGACAGTATCGTAACTTGATCTTTATCATACGACAGTATCGTAACTTGATCTTTATCATACGACAGTATCGTAACTTGTATTTCTTACTCTCTTCCTCCCTCAGGAACCATGACTGTACAGTTCCCCGGTAGCGGCACATACTACTTCGCGGGCGATTCTGTGGCCGAGGACCTGGTCATGTCGGGTCAGATCAATGTCCTCAAACCAGGTCAGGCGTCCTACAAGGTCACCCTTACTGTGGCAGGCATAGAAGCCGAGCACGACCCCAGTGGTGATGGTAAGTGATTGTCCTTGAGTGTGTAGAATAACCCAGGTATCAAATACTGTTATTCTTTTTAACATTTTGAGTGATCCTCGCACTCTGAACTGCTTCCCACAGTCACTCACGATTCCTGTCCTTCATTTCCTCTGTCTAGTACACGAGGAAGTGTTTGACTATTGTGATGATCATGTCATTGGTCAGTGGTGATACTGAATACTAGTTTTCGACCACTTTTAACTAGCCTCAAGTATCTATAGATATACACTCTGCCGTCTTTCTTTATTTGTAGCCATACAGTCGCATGGTATGTTATGTATAGTCTTACAGATACAGAGGAAATGTAGGAGCTTATCTTGCTCTCCTGGAAATCGTTGGTGATACAGGCTGGGTGTTGGTGATACAGGCTGGGTGTTGGTGATACAGGCTGGGTGTTGGTGATACAGGCTGGGTGTTGGTGAATTTGAACATAAATGTTGGCGTTGTACCACAGTGATGTGCTCCTTAGCTTGACTGAAGCCAGTGGTGTTGTGTGGAGTCGTTGTGTGTCCCGAGCGAGTTGTGGTGTCAGGGTTGTGGCTGTGCTAGGGTACAGGTGTGCTGCTCCATGACCTGGTGACCATCATCCGTGTCGTGTGACAGGTGTGGACGTGACCATAGAGGGATGCGACCCAGTGCTGGAACACCCGCTGGAAGACTGCAACTCCACGGCCCCGTCCCCACCCGAGGCCGACCACGTCTACTTCATCACCGACACTTGCTTCACGCCCGTCGTCACCTCCATCACCGTCGGTGACACCGAGGACGTCATGGGACTCCGGTAAGACGAACCGCCAGGGTCTCAGAGCGTATCCCTGGACAGATACCACAACTTTTCGGGACTCTAGGGAGGCATATTGGGGTACCTCGGGACACAGGCGCATCCCGGGACGTGGATAAGACATCTCTAGCGTCTCTTGAACAAGATGAACCATAAATGAATTGTCCATGATTCACATCAGACAGGAAGTAGAGCACTTGTTAAGTCTTCATAGAGTCATAGTCATGTATAAAGCCCTTGTTAGTTATACAGACACAAGAGAGGGGAGTCAGATGGAGGAATTCAATCCATCTATCGTTTGCAGTGGGCTGCAGATAAGGGCAGGGACGACCCTAACCATCGCAGGGTCTGGCTTCGGTACCTCCCCCTGCCAGACCTCCGTCAGGGTGGGTCCCGCCTCCTGCTCCGTCACAGCCTCCGCCAACGACTCCGTCACCTGCGTCTTGGACGACCTTGAGAACATCCTCTCCGTCTGGCCCTACCCTGTCTCCGTCAGCGTCGCCAACAGGTGAGAATCCTGTTCTTTGTATCTTTTGTAGGCATTGTCTGTACGTTCAGAATACAATGGAAACTATCTATACGTCTATATGTGGAGATTCCTCATTGTGTGTGTGTGTGTGTGTGTGTGTGTGTGTGTGTGTGTGTGTGTGTGTGTGTGTTCTATAATCTTATTGTAGTGTTTAAATGTTGATTGTCAAACTCTATGAACACTGTGTTACAGATCATTTAACTGTTTGATGATGGTGTTGTGTCAGGAGCTGACTATATTAACTTCTCAAGTTTTCTTTAATTGTATATATATTTACGTTCTCTTAAGTTCTTGATAAAAGATAACACCTTTTTACCGAATGCTTCAGGTCAAAAGACGTATATGAAATGAAGTTAGATCCTTGAGAATAAGATGAAGAGGCCTGTCTAAGAGAAGCATAACATGTATCATAAGAAAGTATAATTTACGAACCTTCCTTGTTATACCTCCCCAGGGGCAACGCCCTCACAGAGATCCCGGACTTCAAAGTCAATGGTCAGGTTACCGTGGTGCCAGTCATGACCTCCTTTGACCCAGCGATCGGGTCAGTGGCAGGAGGCACTCTGATCACCATCACAGGTAGGCACAAGCTACACCTTAACAATGATCATAAGATAACTCTAAACAGAACAGTTATGTGGTTACTTTCTTATCGTGTTGGGTCAGATAACTGACGTGACTTTATCAAAAGTTTCTAATGGTATGTTCATCATCCTAACACTATACAAACAAGTAAGTGTCTTACTTATATGATTATTTTATCAAATTACACGAAAAATAAATTATATTTCAAGTAAGTCTGGTAAGTAGTTAAGACGGGTCTCGTACACGTAATGTTAGTGGTAAAGTCTGGTGTAGTGGTGCAGTGGGACTATTGTTTCTCTTATTTAATGTTTTTCAGCGTTTCATTTACGGCCGAGTCCAGTGAGTTATGATTATGTTAGTATGAGAACCACTGTTGATCTTCAATATTCTAACGTTTGGTGAGGGATCATACTTACTAATACTGACACACTGGTTTATTCTAACGTTTGGTGAGGGATCATACTTACTAATACTGACACACTGGTTTCGTTTGTTACAGTTTCACTTGTCTACCTGACCGTGGAGGGCCACATTCTCAGTATTATTATGTTGCTGTGTGACAGTGTACAGTAAATGACGTAGATCTCGGCAGTAAGTAGTGTGTGCTGGAGGTGAGATTCATAAAGACAACATAGATGTCAAACCAGTCAAGTTTATTGGCAGAGTTCAGGCGTATCAGCCGTGGACACTGAACTTGTGCATTGCGTCCACAGGAACTGGACTGATGGCGTTCAGCGGGCAGGCGACGGTAAGGATTGGCTCCGAGACGTGCCAGGTGGCGAGTGTGGCGCCCACCACCATCACTTGCCTCACCTCCCCAGCACCGCCCTCCAACCTCACCCTCGCACTCTTCGTTGGAGGGGTATGACGCACTCACTCACCTCTTGTATACAGGATTTTGGAGACAATTAGAGGGTTATTTTAGATTAAAATTGATTCCTTGCAACATTTACAGTGTCTCTGTTGAAACACATATGTCTGGATTTGTCTATCTTAATCAAAAAATTTTTCATATGTGTCGGATGATAGATTACTAGCTGGTGCATGTTGGGCGATAGAATATTGACTATAGAAACGGTAGACAGATGAAAAAATGGTTAACCCTTGAGTACGACGGTGCGACCCTTGGATACCATGATCCAGCCTCAAGAGTAGGGAGCATCATGGCCAGGAGTCGTCCCATCGTGCTCAAGAACTATACCGTCATGTTTGATGGTCGTGTTTAAGGGTAGTTCCGTCGTTCTCAATGTAATAAAGCGAAACTGTCGTTCTGATCAGGTCGAAGCTGTCAACCAAGTGTCAGACTCGATCTTCAGGTTCAGCGAGGCGGCCACGCCCACAGTCAGTAACATTACCATCTCTGGTGAGACGGTCAGCATCACCGGGTCAGCGTTTGGCTCAGATTCTTCAAAAATCACTGTCACCTTCACCCGGCCGACGTCTGCGAGACACAAGAGGAGCGTCGAGGAGGAGGAAGAGGAGGAGGAGGAGGAGGTAACAGTAGGAATGGAGGACGTGGAAATAGACGATGAGATCGGCGTGTACGACGAGGAGGCTGAGGAACCTCGCAGCATGCATCGCCCTCAGGTTCACTCTGAACTCTTCGATAAGTTCGATGCCGTGTCGGACTTCTGGGGCCACTTCACGAAGACCAACGCCAAGACCTTCACAGAAACCAAGAACCTGGGGGCCTGGCGTGTTGGAGGAACCAATTTTGCTTCCCCATCCTTCGAGGGTTTACAGGAGACACACAGAGTGAAACGAGAAACAGAGGACGTGCCTGAGTCTTTCGAGTGTGTGGTCTCTTCCGCATCCGACGCTTCCATCGTCTGCGAAACATCCGGTCTCCCGGCAGGAGCTTATGTCGTCACCATCAACGTCGATACCCTGGGTGACGCCGTGGCTGACGAAGGTGTTAACATAGTAACAGCAGCTGCCGTCATCACTGACATGACCCCCACTGAGGGCAGCGTCAACGGTGGCGCTCTCCTCACCATCTCGGGCTCCGGCTTCATCCCTGGGGAGGTCAGCGTGACCCTGGACGGGGCCGAGTGTCAGCTGGTCACCGAGAACACCACGACCTTAACCTGTCGGACCCCCGCGCACGCCGCCGTCGCCGTGACTGTGGTCGTCACTCTCGGTGGCATCAGCACCGACTCCCCCTCCAACTTCACCTACGACCTGACCAAGACCCCAGTGCTCACCTCCGTCTCGTAAGTTATGCACATGTTACTAACCTGGAATATATCTCCCCAGTATTGACCCAATGGTGGATATTTTACTCTAAACTTAATCCTGGACAAAAATGGCTGCCATGTCCCTAGATGTTAACACCTCACAGATTCGTAGACTCATTCATGTCCACCATTCTCTCTGGTTGTGCCCTCAGGTCATCTCTGTTTTCGTCTCTTGCGACCCCGTAACGTCTCTCATGACCATGTCACTCCTGCGATGTTGCGCCCTACGTCCCTCCATGTCCTCACCTCGTCAGATCCTACGCCTTTATTTCATTGTTCTAAATATTAAGCTATTGTTGGAAACGATATATTTTTTTCTCTCTCTCTTAACTTTCTCCTCTTCCTCCCCTAACCCCAGGCCTGCCACTGGCGTAACCGAGGGCATGACCTTGACCTTGAGCGGTAGTGACCTGAGGCTATCCGGAAGTGACCCCGAGGTTCTGGTAGGCGGTACTTCCTGCCCCGTGGACACTGCCTCGGACTCGGAACTGACCTGCACCGTGAGTACCACCTTACTACTTGTTACCACATAACACTCCACCCGTCACTGGTATATACATATAAGTATATAATGATATGTAATGTCTCCCTCACCCATCACACTGATGTCTGTCTCCCTCACCCATGTCACACTGATGTCTGTCTCCCTCACCTCTGACACCAGCGTAACTCTTCCCTCACCCTTGTAACATCAACACACCTCACCCCCGTCACCCTTATAACATAGCTCCACCTCACTACCTCCGATCCTGCCCCCTTCCCCAGAACACCACTATCCCCCCCCCCCCCAAACTCCTGTCACAGATTTTAGCTCCCCTCTTCCTGTCTTTTTCTCGTGAACCCCAGATGTAATCCGTTTTGACCCTTGAACTTCGGAAACAACTTTTCTTTTAACCCCTGAACCCCGGAGATAACTCCTCTCTGAACCCTTGAGTCACGGATCTGGCTTCCTCCCCGGCAGAGTCCGGACCTGGTGGCGGGGACGTACACGGCGGTGGTGAGGGACCTCACGTACGGTGACTCCAGCACCTTCTCCGTGACCTACGACCTCACGCTGACCTCCCTCTCACCTGCCACTGGTTAGTGTGTGTGTGTTTGTGTGTGTGTGTGTGTGTGTGTGTGTGTGTGTGTGTACAACTATGTACATAAG
>JAUUDY010592964.1:0-10182 GCA_032361765.1 Panulirus inflatus | reverse complement strand
GTGCAGTGTACCCCAGAGGCAAACATACAAAGAATATAAACAACAATATCAGTTCTAAACAACTATGATGTTACAGACACTAACTACTAAAAAATGATAATGAATTGCCATGTACAGTAGAAAAGAGTATGAAGAACAAATTACCTAATTACAGATTAGCCTAATTACTTGTAGTTATAGTGATTAAACTCTACTTAGTCTCCTAAGTCATTCATTTAAGTGTATATGAGCTGCGTATTATGTCTGTTGACTTTCGTATATACGAGAGACTTTATTTTGATGAATTCCAAGGTTTGTGTGCTCAAATGTCAACACACCTCCTGCCTCGGGTCAATAATTCACTTCTATGTATATTGTAATTCTCCTGCGTTGCGGGCAGTAACTTCACATCAGTCCACCAACCTGAGCAGCAATTTTTCAACGCGTGTTTGATTTGCAAAACCTAATGTTGTGAGCCATTAATCGATGGCGTATGATGATTACCCGGTGACACTTAAGTTGTCCACGATTAATCGATGGCGTATGATGATTGCCCGAGTAACACTTAAGTTGTCGTCCACGATTAATCGATGGAACTTAATGAAGATTTACGAGGTGACATCGCCTGCCAAGGCTCTGAAGGCAGAGCTACCGACCAGACCTCACTGTTGAGAGACATGGCCTCTTTTGTGAAAGGGGAGAAGACAGTGTTAAAGTGTTAAGACCTCCAATTGCTTTTACGGAGAGAGAGAGAGAGAGAGAGAGAGAGAGAGAGAGAGAGAGAGAGAGAGAGAGAGAGAGAGAGAGAGCGAGAGAGAGAGAGAGAGAGAGGTGTCTTCAACCTTGTCTTCCCTGGTCTCTTTATCTTTTTTTTTCCCATTTCTCATAAAACTCTCTATATTTCAATCAGGCCATGGCCTTGATGTAGACTTTCGTCCGTGACTGGTGCTTCCATTGTAAAGAAAAACCCTGAAAAGTGTACTTAACAATGAGGAAATTTCGGGTGAGAAAGAGAGACAAGTAATAAAGTGCAGAGATCAATGGTAGACACTTAATTCTGGACCGACATGCGAGGGTTGTTAGGTAAGGGCGGATGCCAGATTTCGATGGCGAGGGTTGTCAGACCATAAGATTCTCTGTCTGGACTGGTTGTTCTGGCTCTTCGCCCGTCTGCCGAAGGGCAAGGCAGACAGACGTCCGGATGACTATGACAGAAAGGTATGTGGTTCTCGTACATACAAAGGTCACGCTATCTTCACCTCATTAGATTTTATGGAAGCTTGAGAGCTTATATAACCCGCGTGTTTAGCTCCTTTTTCTAAATAAATATCTCTAATACCTGCTTCGCAGGTTGGGAGGGACGGGGGGGCGCCCTTGGAGCTCAAACAAAAAAAAAAAAAAGAATAACATGACGCAGGGCTCTTGGAGGTCCCCCTCGGCTCTGCCTCCCTCAGGATCTGTGAATAACTGGAGGAGGACGAGCAGGTCCTTGTCGCACATCATCACTGCTTCCCTGGATCTATGCAAGGAAGGTTCAAGGTCTTCAGACCTGCCTTAGTATTTCGGTCCTTTGACGTCCTAACTTCCCACACTGAGGAGGGATTTTGCGGGGGGGAGGAAACTGGGTGTCAGATCTCGTTAACCTCAAGCTCCGCTTTCAAGACCTGCGCGCGTAGGAGGATCAGGCGAGCGATTCGGTATTCAAGATTATTCGCTGTTGTAAACCCTGAATGCGGTGTGTCTCCCGCCCCACCGCCCACCCCTGAGGCACGGTGGGTGGGTAGGTGGGTTACTCTTGATGACGGACGAGTTCGATGGCGACAGGCGACACAGGAAGGCAACAGGCAACAAACGACAGACAACTTACGATACGATTCAGGTTGCTGAGTCAGGTGTGTTAGTCATTGATCTGGTGCATCACCACGTCCGTCAAGTCGTTCCTTGTGTCGGTGACTAATGTTGTTTATGTCTGTCTGTCTGTCTGATCAGAGGGTGAGTAATGTTGTTTTTGTCTGTCTGTCTGTCTGATCAGAGGGTGAGTAATGTTGTTTACACCTGTCTATCTGATCAGAGGGTGATTAATGTTGTTTCTGTCTGTCTCTCTGATCAAGGGGTGATTAATGTTGTTTATGTCTGTCTGTCTGATTAGAGAGTGATTAATGTTGTTTATGTCTGTCTGTCTATCTGAACAGAGGGTGATTAATGTTGTTTATGTCCGTCTGTCTGATTAGAGGAAGAGAATCGCTTCTCTCTTCACTACAGGCAACTTACTGTATATTTTCTTGATTGTACAATTATCATTACGTCTTTCGAAATCACAGTTCATGGCAGACAGCACGTACGAGGAGAGGAACAAATAGAATAACTCACTCTACCTCAACAGCAAATGAATGCCTCAGATCACAACACAAAATGCAAGACAGACTGAAAAACGTAACTGTTAGAAAAAAAAAATACATGTTCCAAAATATATACAGATTGCAACTGTGTTGCCTGTGTTGCACGCGAGACTGAACTGACCCGCGGCGCACTCTCCCAGCAGGTGGGAAAACCAGACAGACAAGACCCACTAGACGGTCTACGAACTCGGGGTTTCGAAGATGAGATCCATAGGATAGTTCGGAGGGCTGTGTCTTGATAGAGCGAGCTTTTAGCACGAAACAGCAGGAGACAGATATGGGGGAAACTATGAAAACAGATTGATAATAAGAAAAAGGCCTAGAAGTAAAATTAATTCAGCATTCATTCAATACACTGCAGACACAAAAGAATGCCAAGGAATTTAAGCAGCAACAGTCCATCGGGGCCTTTCGAGGCTTTTTAAGATAGTATATGAAGTCAGAAACTCACAGATTTATGTGGCAAGAGCAGAAAACGGACAGATATTTCGAAGACAAAAAATAATGCAAACTATACTCATGCAACAAGGAAGTGCAAATAACGCCAGTCGTGGACATGTAGCGAAATACATATCAATTTTATTCGTAAACGTATCTATAATACTGCATTTGAAGGGGCTGAGGTTTTGATAAGAATACTTTTCATGCAAGATAATTATGGAGTCTTCTATAATGCTCATCTGTCAGTCGACAAGCAACACACACGAACATTATCCATGACACATATGACACAGGGAGAGTCTTCACGAAAACATGGATCTGAAGAGGGCCAAGAATGCGGGTATAAATCATGCACATTAACACTCCATCACTGCATGACACTAGGCTTGTCAATATACTCCTCAGCAACTGTCAAGCTGACGTATGTGGGAAGATATATTGTTGGGTACGTGAAGCAAGGAAGGGGACTGAGAATAGGGTAGGTTACCAAGGAGGGGAGCTGAGAATAGGGTAAGTTATCAACAAGTGAAGAATTCAGAGGAAATTTTCAAGATACCATTATTCTTACTCGACGAATCGGAGGAGTATCGTAAAGGTGTCTTAAGACCAAAGAGAATCTGTACTTTCTGCTCAAGCTAAGTTTACGACCATCGACATTCCAGTTTTGTGATGACCGAGGAACCCCAGTTTGCAGTAAGAATGATCCTACCCTGAGTGCTGAGAATTCAGGGTGTGAGGAAGTATAACTCTACTCTCCTCACCATCGGACACAAGACAGTAGGGATCTTCCTTATCAATTTATGGCCATGGATAGATTCTGCTGCGGTGAGAACGTTTCATTTCTACACATTTCACAATTCGAAAACGTAAGTACGTTTATTTCATTTTTTTCACTCCTGGAGACTTTGGCTCATGGAACGTTTGACTACGTTGACCAAGAAGTTCCAGGCTGTGGGGAAATAACAGGACGATACCAGACTTCGACAAGCACCGACCAGTGAGCATGTATCATATCCATGAGGTTCTGCCGACTGTGAGTGTCATCTTCACTACCTATTGCAGCTAGTGAGCTGATATCATCAGTAAACGTCCCTCCCACTATATAGTAAGTACCATCTTCACTAACCCCTTGCCACTAGTTATCAAGTACCATCTTCATGAGCGCCTACCACAAGTGAGAAAGTACCAGCTTCACTAGCCCCTGCCACTAGTTAGTAAGTACCATCTTCGCTAACCCCTTCTACCAGTGGATGCAAGGTCTCGTAATTCAATGATATTTGTAGGGGTTGAACGTGGAATATTACCCTGTTTAACACTGGAGGTGGTTGGAGGAAGAACGAGGGCTTGTCTGAATATTTCAACAGTGTTAGTCACTGTTGATAATTATTAGGTGGATTGGTGGTGTAACCGATTCCACTATGACTGTTTACAGGAGGGTGGGAGGAGGAGCCAGGATGAGGAGAGGCACGGATAAGTTGTGAGACGGGAGGGCAAGGAGAGAAAAGTTACCTAGAGAGACATAGTGTAGATGGCACTTACTAATCAGCAACAGGCGTTAGTATAGATGGTACCTTCTCACTGGTGGCAGGGGCTAGTGAAGATAGTACTTAATAACTAATATCAGAGGTTAGTGTAGATGGTACTTGTTCACTAGTGGCAGGGACGAGTGAAAATGGTACTTGCTAACTAAAAGCAGGGGCTCATGAAGATGGCACTTGCTTACTAGTGGCAGGGGCTAGTGGAGATGGTGCGTATTTTCTTTCTGTTTATGGTAGTTGGAGATGCATCAAGCTATATACTGTCTGTGTCTACACCGTTCTGGTTAAAAGGAATGAACTGTAATGAAATTTGGGAGTTCTTTCCTCTCTTAGCCAAATAACCAGGTCACAGCAGGGCAAACATATCTATCAAAAATTTAAGCATTCACATTTCTCTCCATAACAGAGACAGATGAAGGTTCTGCCTGCATTCTTACTGTTCCCACACAAATCTCTATGATCCTCGTTCTTTCCCGTTACCACAAGCAGACTCGAAAGGCTTCAGTGGCCTGTTGCTATTTGCATTCGTTGGTAAGATAACAAGGATGTGAATAACAACAGATCATAACCGCAATAGGAGAGAAACTGATGCGACGAAAGTATTTCTAAGACAACACAGTACTGCAACTGATGCAACACTAAACACCGACCATCATGACTGTCAGGAATTACGATGCTTTGACTTAAGACAACACTGAAATTAGCTTCGCCATTACTACATTCCACCCGCATTGAAATCAAACCGAAAATACACAAGAGTACGAAAGCAGAGGAAGCAAATGGTGTGTTGTATTAAGTACTTCAGACGCTGGTATCGCACAAGTCATCACACTCCCTCTAATTTGCTCTCTCATGTATACAAGCAAGTCGGCCTTGGATACCCTACACTCCCACGCGAGAGATGAGTACAATCACCGTCATCTTGCAACACCGTCCCATCTCGGGAGGGGTTGGTTTCCTCAAAGCCGCAACCATCCAGCACCTCGAACTCAGCTCTGCTTTTACCTGGCGGCGAATCAAGACCCCAAAGAAGGAAAGAATGAGTAGGAAATCTTTGAAAATATTCAGGACACTTCAGGAGTTGTGGCTGCACCTATCACAGTACAGCATTCAGTCATCGACCCTGATCCCTTCAGTAAGTTCTGTAATCCTTCCAGGGGAAGGTCGTTGGTGAAGTGTAATAACTGTGGGAAGCCTCGGGTATTGAGCAAGACTAAACGAGATTATGACACCGTTGCTCTCGCGAGTCGAAATGGCCCAAGTTCGTGCCCTCTTGATAAGCAAGGGAGGGAGGAGGGAGGGAGGAGGAGGGGGTCCTCCTCCTCCTGATGGCTGACTGGGTCACGTGGATTACCATTTTTGTCAGACACGAAGTCGTCTGGATGAAGTTATCAATAGCCCCCTTTTTTTTTTTTCTAGACTTTCTTATGAAGTCTCCCGTTGGTTCATCAAGAAATAATTTTCCCTCCAATTTATGACCCGGAAAATGCACCGACGATGAGGTAGAGAGGGATTAATGTGGACACATCAAAAGACTCTGAGGCAAGGTTCATGATGGGAGGAGGAGGAGGAGGAGGAGGAGGAGGAGGAGGTCATACGTACAGGTCACGCCAAATAGACATTATGCAAATGGATCTTGCTGGAGTCACCCGTGGTCACAGACAGGTGAGTGTATCTCCTATTCATGGATAAGATGAGTCTGGCTGGAGTCAGGCGCAGACACACACACACTGGCTGAGACCACATGACTGTATCTCTGCCTCACGAAGGATATTTTGTACACAACCTCTCTCGTTGTTTAATGGCGATGGGAATACGATCATATCCCGGCGACACTGTGGTATACAAGGGCATCAAGAGCACGATCGTGGAATACCTCAGAAGTTGCTTAACAGATTCCATGACCACTAATATTAGACGCGTACTCACTGAAACCCACTGTGCGAAGAAGCATTGACAGATGCCATTCTTATGGATCCATATGAACTTTTTGGGGTACAGAAGAGACTGATTGAAGTGTAAGAAGCGACACAACCAGTGGCTGGGCTACGGAGGTCAATTATCCAAGGGCGAGTGTACTGTCTGGAACCGAATATTTGAGGGTATGTCCAGCGGTCAATAGTTAGTGGGTCTTGTGGAGCGGTAGGTTAAAGAATGACAATATATATATTGCTAACCAATGTGGCGATGCTCTGACGCTACAGGCGACGAAGCGCATTTCAGAGGAGTTTGAACATTGTCATTCATAATGAAAGTAAAAAAAGAAAATCTATAAAAAAAATATCTAAAGAAATCCATAAAAAGAAAAAAGGAAAGGTTAGTAGAATTGACACTGTTCATCAACTACACTTTCCAGTGGGAGCAGCTGGTAGCCATGTTAACGTAATACGTCATGAGCCTTACATTACTGAGATACGATTAGTTAACCACACAACCGCAGGATTCCTTCTCTGCGACCCAAGCAACTTCGAGGCTGCTGCGCCTCCAAGCAGCAGAGTAATGATGGACTCTTGTACGGCCAGAACGTCTTCGTGTTGACTGTACTCCTTTCCGTCCATTACTTTGATACAGCCGGAGGTGGTGACGTCTCCCTCGCAGTGTAACCCTTGGCAGTAAGGGGGCTTGCGTCTCGTCATTAGTGAGATAACGTGGAACGATTTTTTTTCGTGACGTAAGACCAGATCAATACGAGAGACTGGTCCTTGCTTATCGATCGAATGGCGATTGGGCTGTGTGTTCAGTGATGCACTATTGAGTCAGGTGTGTCAAATCGTGTATATCTTCGTGAGCTGTGTAGAGCGATATATTTACGAGACCTGTGTAGAGCGATATATTTACGAGACCTGTGTAGAACGATATACTTACGAGACCTGTGTAGAGCGATATATTTACGAGACCTGTGGAGCGATATATTTACGAGACCTGTGTAGAGCGATATATTTACGAGACCTGTGTAGAGCGATATATTTACGAGACCTGTGTAGAGCGATATACTTACGAGACCTGTGGAGCGATACGTAAACATCCTGTGTCAAGTGATATACAGGTAAATTAACCTCATTATATTCTAGTTACGGCCCGGCCTTGATGTGGATGTTGGGGCCGTGAGAGGAATCTCCGAAGGAAAAGGATAAAAAGAAGTGACATATGGGGAGCGATGTGGCGTTAGGAGTGATATATTGACGATAAGGGGTTTGTGGGACGGTTTGTCTGTGAGGTGTGCATTGTGCAGTATAATGATCGACGGATTAATGGTGGGTTTGGAGAGTTACCTCAGTGGCGTGTTGTGTGGCATGCTTCAGTGGGTGGCATACACTAGTGGGCATCAAACATCATTCGTGCATCATACGTTAATGGGGATCGCTCATCGGTATCATACATCAGAAGGCACTGCACATCAGTGGGTATCATACTTTAGTCGGTATCATACATCAGTAGGTAACACACAATAGTGGGTATCATACATCAGTGGGCATTACACAAGTGTCATACATCAGTGGGCATCATACCTTAGTGAGCATCATACATCAGTGGCATGTGTTTAGATCTGTACATCCAAGTGGAACAGGACTCTGGTCTCATCATCCTGTTGTCGTGCATGGATCTACGACACAGTTCATGTAGATCCGCAGATACACATGACTTCTAAGATACTTAACTTCCCCTACTACTCATGTTCTGAGCTGTAAGTCTTACCTACTAATTACCTACCTAATTATCCTATTCACCCCATTAAGAATGAAAGTTACAGGAACCTGCACCTTCTTCAAATTATCAAACTATTTCAAATAAGTCGATTTTTACAGAGATTTTTGCTTCGTCCTCTCATCTAAGAATAGTTAACCAAATCACCTTCCCCCATTTGACTCTTGTTTCTCTTTCATTCATCAAAATCATCACAGATATTCTTTGCTTCTCTCCTCCTTTTCCTTGCTTTTGCAGCCTAACAAAGCGAGATGGTGTATCTCTGCACATCTCTTCATAATACTGTGACCTGTTAGTTCTTCAGAGAAAACATTTCCTCGAAAACATTTCCCTTGGGAGGGATATTAGAACACGACCCCAATATCAAACAAACCATCTTCAAGTTAAGATATTTCCCCTGGGAGAAATTCTAGGATGCTACCCTTTATATCAAACGCGTTACCCTAAAGCTTTAGGTATGAATGATCTAATTGATTATTCATCAACCACATACCACAGGATCTTCTTCCAACAGGTGTATGTATAACGAATAATGATTCATCCTCCTCACCACCCCTCTAGATACAAATTGTCTCTCATATGAAAGATACAAATCCGGTGATCTGAATGTTCAGCTGAGCTTGGAAATACAATGCCGCTTCGTGATACGACACCTTCATCTACCACTCCCGAGTCTCAGTCTCCACCACTGAGATGTTCTCGTTGGCTTCCAGTCTGGTTAAATTCGAGTCTCTCGCTTGACTGTTGATTTACCAGTCACCGTGACTGGAAAAGATCATTCAGGAGGAAAAATGAAAGTATATGTCTAAGCCATTTTCAAATCCAGTTGGGCTGACTGGGGTATAGACACATGTAACCTTCAAACATCACCCACGCGTATCCTCAGCCTGTGCCAAGGGTGTTAAGATGAAACAGTAACTTCCCAAACACTTGTCTTTGAGTCTTGATGCTACAACGTGGCCTCATCTCGGATCTGAATGCGTATATGACATATCCCATCCTTCTACTTCCCTGTAATCTCCCTCCTCCTTCCTCACCCATGTTCACCTTCTCTTATAGCAGTCATGATCTGTAATTCCTTCCTGAATGCCACCTAATCATTATGCAGGTGATGAAACATCATATTTCATCCTGGGTGTATGTCGCATATATGGATGGCGAGGTTTGCAAAGTTGGCCTAATCATACTCCTCTTGTGTATCAAAGCTTCTACATATGTAGCTCATATGTAGCTGTTATTGTCGTCAGAGTCATTGCGGTTTACGAAATGCTTCGGGGATGTGAGGCCAGCAAGGTGACCCCGGTCCACAGTATAGTTGCCCGAAGACGACACCGTTGCGTGAGTCAGCGATGAAACACGCTCATCAACGTTGCCAGCGTGAGCGCTGTGCGGGTCAACGGTGTTTCCCCTGGGTCGTTATTGACAAAGGTCATTAAGGTCTGGGGTCAGGAGGGACAGATCCAACTTTTTTCCTGCAGGGTAAGGATTAATCTCTCTCTCTCTCTCTCTCTCTCTCTCTCTCTCTCTCTCTCTCTCTCTCTCTCTCTCTCTCGTCTGGGTGTGTGTGTGTGTGTGTGTGTGTGTGTGTGTGTGTGTGTGTGTGTGTGTGTGTGTGTGTGTGTGTGGGAGGGGAAGGGCAGGTGCAACTGACACATATTGAGGCCCTGGGGATTCACACGAGGGTAAAAACTAAAATTCAATACCGTGAAAAAAAAAGAACAATGCATTTTGGAAAAGTATCCAAAAACAAACAAACAAACAAAAAAACACAAGAATAACGATTAAAAAAAAAACGCAAAAAAACGCGATGCTCATCAGAGACAACCAGTTAATCAAGTCTGCCCTGAGCCGTCGTGTTAACCGAAGGTCATCTTCGCCACAACACTCCTCGTATACTTCTTTTCGTCTTTTCTTCTTCCCGAGACGTCGGAGTTATCTTACGAAGCTGAACAGCTACTCCCTCCTCACCGTGACACTACGTTAGGTTCGAAGACATGAAGCTGAGCATTCCCATACGTCATACCTTGGCAGGATTCACCTTCCGCGCGTGGACGTCAAGCCAGACAGACGTTCTCCCATCCTGCCAGTCTAGGCGCAATACTCCACACACACTGACCGTT
>JAUUDY010592953.1:0-10183 GCA_032361765.1 Panulirus inflatus | reverse complement strand
TTGACACCCCAATCTGAGCCTTCGAGGAGGATGAGCACTCCCCATGTGACTCCTTCTGTTTTCCCTTTTAGAAACACCACTGGAAAGAAAAATGAAATCGGTGAGTTCATTACATCCTCAGACAGAGTGAAGGAGATAATATAGGTGTTGAGGTCCTTAAAAGCACAGAGGCAGCAGTGAGGCGGGGCATCATAATCCCCGTGGTGTGGACAGGGCTATTCTCGGGGATACTTCATAATAATTATTTCAGTTAACGGTTTGTCACATTTGAAATGGCCAAAGGACATGTTACATTATGATCAAATGTGCCAGAGATCAAACTTGCTTCAATCACATTTCTTTCACTGGAACAATTTGATTTAGCTATGGTCTTAGCTCCTTCCCAGTCGATGTGGTGATCAAAGACAGCTTTGTGTTGAAATAAGCCGTTGCTCTGTTTGGCTATCTTAACACTATACTTATGTTGTGAGATCCTAGCATCCAAAGCTTTCCCCGATTGTCCAATATAAAATTGGTTACAGTCTTTACATGGGACTTTATGTACAATGCATTTATTATTTTATCACCACATATCTCTCTTGCCCTTTCATAACATATTCGATCAAACCACCTCACGCTACAAATTGTCCTCAAACATTTAATTTCCAAAACATCCATTCTCCTCCGCACAACCCTAATCTATAGCTCATACCCAACAACCGTACATCTTTTGAAGTACTATTCCTTCAAACACCCATTTTTGCGCTCCGAGATAAGTGTTCCTTGTTTACATACATTCGTCATCGCTCCCAGAACCTTCGCTCCCTCCCCCACCATAGATCACCGGAGATTATTACACCTATGGTCCCAGTCCATCAGTTTGTCTAATGTCCCTTTGAAGCTGTAGACGTTCAATTTCTGTTGAGGATTTTTTCCCCAACTTTGAAGCATCGTCTGCAAAGTTTGCTTTCTTACAATGAAGCCCATTATCAGTATCATCAATATACACTGGAAAGAGAACCGGTTCCAAGACCGATCCTTCATAATACGTCTACCCATTCTAGGCTTGACCTTCGACCACAACTCAGTTTACGGCCAGTTAACCAATTTCCTAACCACCGAAGTACACCCAAAGTGTACCTTTCATGTAGATCTTTGCGATTTTTCTTAAATCTAGTTAGATGACATCACCTGCTTTACTTTCATCATACATGCTGATTATATCATTAAAGTAATCAAGTAGATTTGTCAGACATGAACGATTTCGTCGAAAACCATGCTAGGAGTCATTTACTAAGGGGTGGTCCTCTAAATGGCTTACAGTCTTATCCGAATGATGGCTTCAATAACTTCACCATCTACAGAACTTTAAGCTGATTGGTTGATAATTTTGGGGGAATGATTTATCACCTTTTTTGAAAATGTGTGTTACATCGCCAAGCTTTCATTCTTCTAGAATTTTCCCCGTAGCAAGTGATATATTGAGAACAGTCAAGGGTTTAACTATCTCATTTTTCGCCTCTTTCACTCTCCTTAGATAAAACTTATCTGGTCCTGCTGATTTAACTATTTTTCCTTCCATCTATGTCTTTATGTCGTCAAATGTTTCTCTTTCTTATCATCGGAACTGAGTTCAGGATACTAGCTGTATCTTCAGTTGTTAATACAGATGCGAAAAAAATCACGTCTAACCTATGTCTTCGTTGTCGTGAACCATTTTCAATTATTAATGGACCAACTGACTTGGTAATGACCATAATGACTCTTTTGCTTCTGACATATCCATAAGATTCCTTTAGGTTTTTTTTGCTATGTTCAGCAATATAAGCTTCATACTGACGTTTACTTTGAGGTATAGGTCTCTTAGTTTCTCTGCGCAGACATACGTAATTTGTTCTTTCAGTCTGGTTACTATTATTCTCTGAGTTTCTTCCGTGCTGCTTTCTTTGACAACTGACACTTCTTCATCTTACCGTCCCACTATTTTGATTTCACACTGGAAAATCACCGTCCACTACACGTTGGCATTCGGTAAGTACTAGCAGACTGTAGGCCACAAAGGTAGGACATTTATGCTACCTCATCCTTTCAGAAGATGCTATGATGAATGCATCTTGTGATAGATCTCCTGACTACATCACTCTCCAAAATTCCCTTGACAGCCTCTACAGCTGAACTGGACCACCTCTAAGTTACTATCAACACAACCAGGACAGTTATCCTGCCCCACCTCAGCTCAGTAAACTAAGCCTCTTGATGTTTTATTGGGCGATAAGCTAAGCTGGAACGAACATTTTAGTAACATCACCAACTCTTCCATCAATCTTTTCAGTATTCTTCTCTTGGAATCAAAACACCTGGACCCCTACACCTGAACACAGACACATTTATACAACTTTCATTCTTCTCACACTTACTTGTTCCTCCCCTGCCTGGCTGTCTTCCTCATCTACAACACAATGGAGACTACTTAATATTAGAACATAAAAGAGAAAAGGAAATATAACTGTCTAGTAAGAAGCATTTAACACACCAACTCCCCCCAACACATCTCGGGAAGACATTACTGCACCATGATCTCCATCGTCATCTCCCTATGCCCAAGCAGCACTTGTTATCATTATCATCATTATTGCTCTTATTGACACGGGAATGGAAAGAAGGGGAATTAAAGGCATTAAAAAAGGGCACGATAAAACACCTCACCAAACAATACATAACAGATACTCATCGTGGAAGAGATAAAGATGATAAAGAATCCAGACATTGTTGGAGAGGAAATCTATTGCCGGAAATGACCACGTTAGGAAAAGAAAGGAAGAACAGATAAGGTATATGTGAAGGAAATGTCTTAGTTAAACCAACTAATCATCTTCGATTATCTCAAAACTTTTATATTTGCCAAATCAAAACGATAGTAGAACATGGAACACAAGAGAAGAAAAACTGAGGCAGATGAGTGAATATATTGGGTAAATACAAAGTTCCAGAGTGAGTTTACCTTAGAAAGCAGACTCTCCATCGCTAGTGGACTGCAGTTGGAGGGGAAGGTGATATTATGGGAATTATTGACATGAACCCTATGGAGGTGAGGAGGCTCATGAAGGAGCCATATCCACACAATGGTCTTGGAGTGCGTAGAGGCCCTGGACGAGCCACAGGGGACGCTGCTGAAGACTCAGTCTGATGGTAATGTTCCAGCGGACTGAAGGAAAGCCAATATGGCACCGATTTTTGAGAACGATGACAATGAGGTAACTTTCTCTTCATCGGTAAGATCCCTGGCCCCTTCTGTTTCACTCGCACTTGTGTGCTCAAATACCGTTACAGACCCAAGTGAAACATAGATACTACACCGATTGAGTACTTTTACAGTCCTCGCCGCCTTGCCGTTCTACGGAGATCGACCCCATATAGATACAAATGAATTCAAACAACAACAGACAACTGGGTCTTTAACAATACTTTTACGATAGTTGAGGAGAACAAAAACTCATGGATAAGTGTGGTAAGAGTAGAAAGACACAGATTTCTCAAAGAGGAAGACCTGTAAACTATTCATATACTTAAGGAGGCGTAAATAATGTCAATCGTGGATGTGAAGTGCCCTTTCTTCTTTCTCGTCATGTTGTTATGTATAATAGTCTTCCACGGGGAGAGAAAATGAGCTCAAACTAACATGATAAAATATCTCAAGATAAATCCCAGGTTGCCACTTCCCACCCTTGTTAATTTCCACCCTGTTAACTTATGTTCATTTTACATCATTTGATACGCCAACATATCTGCTACATTATCTCTGGTAAGCGGGTTGAACTGAATTTTGTAATACATATGCAAGACCTATACAGTATTTTCGAGCGGGGACTGACTTGCATTATGAATCATTTACCCCATGTCATTCTTCATACTTTACTGAGTCACTCAGTGAAGAAAATTAGACGACAGCAAGAATAACAGTAAATTTCTTCATATATGTCACTGTTACCATGTTATGATTATGTTACACATATCACTGTTGCCACATTACAATATCGTAACATTGACATAGATAGCAGTCTGGTCTGGCTGATTGTACAGCGTTGCTAACCCAGGCCAAGGCCGTGCCACCTGCTTTCATCCTATGTTAAGATAGTCCTCACCGAGCAGTATGTGCCCAGGGATCTGCATCAGTCCTGCTCACACTGCAATACTTTCCATAGATGTACCATACCTCAAAGCCGTCTTTCATATGCGTTTTACCACAGCTCATCTCAATCAGAATTGACACTACCTCTACACTTACCCCGTTCAACAGCTTATAATTAATATTTCCATTTTTTTCATATCGTAACTTATTCTTCTCATAACGATTCCTCAGTTTCTAGTTTCCGTCTTATGATTGTTTCGTATCATTTTTCTATTATATATTTCACCAAATGTAAGAACAGTTCAGTTGGATCTGCACTGTAAGTTTGATACCAGTGTTGGATACGAGGGTAGAACATGTTGCTTCGGGAAGGTTTGTTCTTCCACTGGGCATCATTCTGTATGAATGCTGTCCACTTTCTCCCGCACCACTGGTGCGCTTAGTTGCTCTCCTAGCTGGGTTATTATCACAATTCATGAGCTCTTCTCTACACTGGATTATTATCACTGAGTACTAGTAGTTTACTAAACAGGACTGTCATCTTTAGCTACTAATAGTTCACTGAATTGGGTTATCATCACTAGTCCCTAATTATTCTCTAAATTGGGCTATTATCGTTTGTTGCTAAATGTTCTTTTAACTGGGTTTTTATTACTAATGACTAGTTGTTCTTTAAACTGAGTTATTACTAGTTTTCACTACTTACTAATTATTTTCTGTACTGGATAATTACCAGCTATTTCTAACCGAAACGATATTCCTATTGATCAGCTGTTCTCTAAATTCATTGATTGCAACTCCTTACTAGTTGTTCTCTAAACTCGGTTATTTCAATGATTTATTAACTGTTTTCTAAGCCGGATTAACTTGGGAGTATTTGTTCTCTAATCTAGATTTTTACTGCTCGTTAATAGTTGCTCTGTAAACTCTTAACATGGTCAGTTTTGTTTGTAGTTGATCTCTGAATTAGATTTATCTAAGTGTGTCACTCTTAGGTTTCTAAACTGGGTTAAAACAAAATAGTAAGAGTTGTTCTCTGAATTAAGTTATTCCAGTTTTACCAATTGTTTTCTAAACTGGTAAAACTCCACAATACTAGTTGTTTTCTAAGCTGATTTGTCATAGTTTTTGGGAGTTGTTCTCAGGTTTCTATCACCTGTTACTATCAGTTCACTAAGCCGCCTTATCATAACGATACTACTTGATCTCTAAACTGGGTTATGACAACTCGATGCTTAGTTTTCTCTAAACTGTCTTATTACAACTTGGCACTAACTGTTTTCTAAACTAGGTTATGACAACATGGTACTATTTGTTTTCTGAAGAGGGCTATTGTATCTCGCTTCTAAGTGTTCCCTAAACAAGGAATCATAATTTGGTAAAGGTTGTTCTCCAAACAGAGTTAGTACAACTTGGTGCTAAATATTTTCCAAACTGGACTAATTACAACTCGGTCCTTGTCCTTGAAACTGGATCATTACAGCTCGTTGTCAGCTGTTCTCCAAAATGAGTAATTGATTTAGTTATCAGCTGTTCTTTAAACATGGTTATTGCAGCTCGTTATAAGTTGTTGATTATAATGAATTATTTGTCGGTAAATGACGTCTTGTAGTAGGATGAACATAGCAGCTCACAACCAGCTATGCTTATGATATATGTCAAAAAACAAAAGCTGAGCTGTTCAACGAAGTTTCATCTATAGCTCATCACTGTTCTGTGTAAACGAAAGTCTTCTGGTATGGTTCTACATGTTACACATTACACTGCAACTTTTCTTGCTGTTTTACGAACTGGTCCGAAAAAGCTGATTTACGGGAGCTTTCAAAATCCAGCAATGAGCGGATCACTGTAAATACCAGGCACTGCCCATCTGTCCCATACCCTTTTGAATCATCAATTTAAGTCTACACTTTACCATAATGTTGAGTAACACAGAGAAAACATGAAACTACAAAAGTCATCTGAAAATCAAGAGGAGATCGTTTTACTTCAACACATGCGGAAGCCTTGGCCTGAGGAGCGGGTGTAAACACCTTCGTTTCTTCTTCGTCTCTAAAGCAAAGTTTGTCAGTCACAGAGATCGAGAACAGCGTGCGTAGAGGTGATAACTGTCGACAAAAAGAGGACGTTAAGATAAATCTCTGACTCACCAAGATGTTTACTGTCTGTAGCCGTAGAGGCTGTGAGCTGAGGATCGGAGAGCGTTATCAGCGTCAGTGCAGCAAGCGTGGCAAAGTTTGTCTCCATCGCGAGAAAGGAAGAGTTCGCCGGCGTGAGCGTGAGTCACCTGGAGCAACGAGCGAGACGGGTTCGAATACTCGCTCCTTCTCCTCGCCCCGTTGGGAACAGACTGAGGGACTCGACTCGGATCCACTGCCAAGAGTGTTGGGCTAATATCCCTGCGCAAGGGCAAGCCAGGAACGTTTAATCATCTCTTATTATCTTCACTTTATGTTGTGGATCGATCCAGAAGAGAAACACCGTTCCCTTAGAATTTGGCGAATCTTTAAGTCTATCAGTAGCGACAGGGTTCTTGGCTTAGGATGTACTGAACAGAAGATACTATTGCATAACGTACTTGAAGAGAATTGAAGAGAATTTATTTCCAGTTGTGCATAGAATATCTTTACTTACAGTGGGTATATTGGTTCAAATGGAATCGTCTTTCCAAGCGTTTGTTGACTAATCCCTGGAAAGGCTCGCTCGCGTGTTCATATGATGGATTAACTGCCCCACCAATCATAACAGCTCCCCACTTGACTCCTCTCTGATTAGAGTAAACCCTGGTAGAGTAATTTTGCGTGGATGTAATGGACTCCATTTCTTTGTGCTCACACACTTGTTGCTTCTGCGTCAAGCAGTTCCTGTCTGAATTGTGCAGTTCCCTGGACACGTCTGCTGGTGTCAGTTGTCTACTAAAGTTGGAGAAGGTAAAAACGCCTGTCTTTACGCAGATAATCCACATGTCATCATAGAAGATCCGTGACTCAACATTTCTAATAGTCTGTGATCTTTTGGTTCTTGAAAATCGTACATAGCGCGACGTATCACCGTATTTGAAGGAAGGCGTCGCATCATCTTCGAAGGAAGGCGTCACATCACCATCTCCTATGGAAGATCTCACGTAACCGTATCTGCAGGAGGGCGTCACATCACCATAACTGTAATAGGGTACAACAACACCATGTATTTAGGTGAGTGTTACATTACAGTATCCGATAGAAGACCGAAAATGACCTTACTAGGTGTGGCGCCGCAACACCACACCTTCACCAGGATACTTGGTGCGCAGATCCCACATTCTGGAGAATGGACCCTGGGTACTGACGAATACCACCGATGTACCCTTCATGCTGCCTTGGCTGTCCCACTTGCCCTGATCTTCCAGCATAGACAACGCGGGATCGATTGAAAAGGAAGGGACTGAGCCGATCTGAAGAAATGATGGAAGAGAAAGACTAGGAAGATAACAAAGATGAAGTAAAGTAATGACACACCAGGTGTTTCAGAGGAAGAAAAAGGAGAGGGTAATAGACTTTCACATGGGGCTACAATATGGTAGAATCCAAAGTAGGAGGCACCACAAGTGACCATAAGGGCAAGTTTCTTTCTCTCGATATTTTTCATGTCTCCAATGGTCAAGGATTCCTCCGTGTTCAGTGGCGGATGATCATTTCCCTACTCTACCCAATAGCCTTACAGAAGGAGCCCAGTGCATTTTATCTTTTACATCTTCACCTCAAGTCGAAAGAATGGATTTGACAATGAAAAAATAAGATATAAAGTGAGCAAAACCTGGATGATTAAGTGTACAGTGCAGGGAAGAAACAGGGACCAAGTCTAGCCCATGAGTTTGCTTTTACATGAGACAAAGACCAGCAATTCTGACACGATCTGGGCAAGTTGGATTCTTGTGGTAATCCAAATAACTGAAAATATCTAAGCCCTGTTTAAAAATGGCTGCATTACATCCATTTATGAGACTGGCTTAGTTTTGTTAGTAATATTTGTTTAAAGTGGACTTGGACGTTAAACATATGCATTACAGCATCAGTGAGTACAGACTACAAATCCTGACTTACACACAGCCCATGAATGGCGTTAGATCATTACTCACTGTCGTCATGATTGTTATCATTATCATTGTTTATGACAACACTGTCATCATCATTACTAAGCCCTACCTGGAATGATGATTGTTATGCGTTCTTCCTATAGCGATCGACACTTCTGACCCTTCCATCAGAATGTAGGTCACAGTGGTAGAAGGTCGACGCTTCTGACCCTACTATCATAAAGCAGGTCACAGCGTCCCATTCTCACGACCAAGACTTCACAATCAGTAATATGCTCTTCAGATATTCGACACACGGGTACCTTACCTTGTATCTCATCTCAGATATATGAGCCTTAAACTCATGTAGATGATGTAACACGAGTGTGAGATAATGTTTATCATTTGCGCATATCACAATATCTTTCCTTTTCCCTCAACACCAATATCTGACCTCAAACTGATTATAGATGAGAACTTCTGTTGTGTTGGTTGCCTGTGCCGGAGTACAGGTCCTCTCAATCACCGTTCCTACTCGGCCGTGTGGGCTGACGACGTAAATAAAAGATGGAGATTATACAACAAAGACGGCATTCACCTCAGCAATGAAGGAAGCAGAACTCTTAGCCGTGCGAATCAAAGATCAAAATCCCTTACAACTGCAGAGGTCGGCGTGGTGACTACACCAAACGAGCGGTTGACGTCAGCTCGGGTCATATTGCATGTCACACGGAGGAAGTCTGAACGAATCCCCTTCCCAACCCATTAGACAGTGACGTCATAAATGCAGGTCACTTGGGGCTGGTCACACCTCAGTCTAAAAATAGCCGGTCGCCAAATCATACCACCAGACTCGTACAGAAATTACTTGAAGGAATTAGATGTACCTTACATGAACATAAGATCCATCCGAAAGAAAACAGCTGAAATGCTTTGTTAGGTAAACAGTGAACATGTTGATATCATTGGTTTAACAGAAATATTTCTGAACACGAAAAACAAAGATCTAAATAGCGAGTAAAATCTACAAGACTGCAAATAAATCATTTGCAAAAGACAGAGACGGTCAAGGAGGCGGAACTGCCCCATCGAAATTCAGACTACATCTGCCGCTGGTGAACACTTGTGTATTCATATTAGCAATGAATTTTCCAAACTTTATATGAACATCGTCTTTACATGCCCTGTCAGCCAGCAAATACCGACACTGTCATGTACGAGAGTTTATAGCGAGCAATGCAGGATAAAGACTCAATCATTTCTGGGGATTTTAATCTTTCAAAGATCAACTGACAAACTATCTCAGGTGTAGATACCGAATCGGCTAGACTTTATCAACTTTGTCGATGACAGTTTTCTCTACCAAACCGTCACCGAGCCGACGAGGGAAGCTAGTATACTTGATTTAGTTCTTGCATACCAGGAGTTCTAAGCAACTAATACCCGTGTTGGAGAACATCTGGGCAATTTGCGACTACCAAAACCGACTCGCCTAAAACCAGTATAATTAACCCTAAATCTAAAAGGGCGGAGTTTAATTGGTTCCCCAGCGTATTAGTCTCACACTTGTTGCTTATGTCCAGAGGAATTATGGGTCAGTTTTTAGGTTCACACACAATCCGATGCACGACAGAAACAATAAAAACAAGCCTGAGTGGTACTCCCAAGATAATGCAAAAGCTATACGGCGCAGAAATAATCTTTATAAGCTTAAAGAATCAGACAATGACTCAAATATTACAACGCAATATAACACAATCAGAAGACACGTGAAAGGTATTATCAAACAAGCCAAGAAAAAAATACGAAGTGACTGTTGCAAGGGACAGTAATAGAAATCCTGAACGATTTCATAGATATATCAGTAACGATAAACACATAAGGAGTACAATAGGGCCCTTAGCACAGGAGGATAAGAAGCCCATTGTGGGTAATATAAGCATAGCCCCGATCACTCAAAATCTTTTTCACTCCATCTTTCCACCTCCAATTTGGTCATCCACTTCTCCTCGTTCCCTCCA